>OZ004600.1:3537350-3804350 GCA_963924605.1 Malthinus seriepunctatus
TCTCTTTATCTATCTCCTTATCTCTGTATCTATCTCTAAACTCACTCTATTTTACTATGTTTTTCTCTCATTTCATCAGTCTCTTTATCTATCTCTAACTCCCTCTATTTTACTATGTTTTTCTCATATTTTATCAGTCTCTTTATCTATCTCTAACTCGCTCTATTTTACTATGTTTTTCTCTCATTTCATCAGTCTCTTTATCTATCTCCTTATCTCTGTCTCTATCTCTAAACTCCCTCTATTTTACTATGTTTTTATCTCATTACATCAGTCTCTGTATATAAGTCTGTTTATCTATCTCTAACTCCCTCCATTTTACAATATTTCTATCTCATTTTATCAGTCCCTTTAACTATCTCCTTATCTCAGTGTCTATATCTATCTCCCTCTATTTCATTTGTTTCTATCTCATTTTATCACTCTCGTTGCTATCTTCTTATCTCTGTGTCTATACCTAACTCCCTCTATTTTACCATGTTTTTATCTAATTTCATCAGTCTCTATATATGTCACTTTATCTCTATCTATCTATAACTCCCTCTATTTTTCTATCTTTATATTACAACATAACTCTCTTTATCTGTATATCGATCTCTGTCTCCTTCTATTTTTCTATCTGCATATCTGCCTCTCCCTCTCTAATAATATTAGCTATCATTTCATCTGTAAGTTCCATCTTTCATACCCATCTGTTATTTAATCTCATCTGTCAATCTCCTCTGCCTTTATCATCTCATTTCACTGTCAAGTAAAGAAGAACTCTGTGTTACAGAGTTATCCAGCTGGACTTTATTGTCTTATGTACTAAGACTTCGTTTGCCTTTAATAAACTTACTTTTCACTTTTAAAATCCAAATAGTACTGGTCTAATTTCTTTAGAATTGGGTTTTAAGAACTAAAGAGACAGTGGATAATAATTAAAGACTTGGATTTTAACGTGTAAGGCAATCAAGAGAATAAAGGAGTGGGAGAGGGAATATCTTTTTCGAGGTAATTGAAAGGGTGCTTTTATCTCTGGAAAAAAAAGTCAAGATCTACTCTACATGAGTTTACTGTTTATTAAAATGAAAAAATACACAAAAATATCTTCTATTACCTATAATATACATATTTAATATAATTATGTGCACAAGAAAATTATAACAATATACTATTAATTAATTTTACAAATTCAAAACTAATTACATATTTGTAAATAATTTATTATTGATTGACGGGCCAACGCTTAGTAAATCACCAATGCGAGATTCAAGAGACATGACAGTCCCTTTAACGATTCAGTCTTGTGTCCTAATCGATGTATGCAGCAGAAATTAAAAATTATAAAAATAGCTATACCATTAAAAAAAAGATTAAAGGTTGCAGCCCAGGGCATGGGCTGCAACAAGTCCACCCCTCGTTGGATTTGGAAAGAAATAACTGTAACAAATAAAGCTTGAGGAGTCATCGCTTGAGGAGTTCGGCTCATCAAGCGGTGGCCCACAAGACATAATACATAATTAAAACAATAAATAATTACAAAATATTAATTAATATTAAAACTGGTAATGGCTGCTTATCGGGTAGCTGCTAGGTAGGTGGCGTCGCTTCAACCCTGCACCTTGTCCGAGAGAGTACGAGGGGTGGCACCCCCGTCCACCACTGGGGGTTGTCCTCGAAATTGTCGGTTGTTGCTCCTCCCCCTTAGTCTCTAATGCGCATGCGCGTAGACTCCGTGTAGGAGTGCGCATGTGCGTTGGCGCCGGGCGGGGAGGGGTAGGGGGGAGGGGACCGCCGACCCCCCTCCCACCTACCCCTCCCCGCCCGGCGCCAACGCACACCCACATTCCAACATGGAGTCCACGCCCATCGCCACATTGAAGACCACAAAAGAGGAACAACCTCCGACCAATTCGAGGACAACTCGCAGTGGTCTTAGAGGTTGCTTCCCCTCGCGCTCTCTTTAACGTGGAGAAGAGCTGTTGGAAGCAACTTACCTAGCTGCTACGTCTTCGCTAGCGATGACCAGTAAATAGGGGTAGCTACCCTTCTAAGCAAGCAATGAACTTAAATTGAAAAAAATTAATTAAAAAAAAACTAATCGAGAGGTGTAGCTACCCTTCTACTTAAATACAATCCAAAATAAATCAAAAATAAATTAATCCTCGTCCATCCTCATGTTGGGGATCGTCCAACCGTCCATCCTAATCCTCATCCTCATGTTGGGGCCAAAACCAAAGGCACTGTCGGGGTGATGAAGGAAAGCATCTTTACGCGTCAAAGGTAACCTGAAACTAATTTAGAAATGTCGTAGTTTTATGTAACTAAGGGCACAAACTGAATCGTTAAAAGGACTTTTGCTTCTTAAATTTTAGTATTAATCGCCCAATGATTATTTACAATTAATTAATTTTTAGTAACCAATAATAAAAAATACATATTTCGATTCAAAATATCTCGAAAGCCCAGTGAGAAAATAAACTTAGGTAAAATAACTTCAACTTGGTTTCATTCAGTTTTCTTGTAATCCTCTTCATGTGGACCAAAAGGCACTGCAGTTACCGGATCATCTTTCCAAATCAAAAGATCGAACGTCTGCTGAAATAACATGAAAGATGTTTTAATTACTATGCTTTAAACAACAGATGATTATTTTCAATTAATTAATTTTTAATTTGCAAAATAAATTAGTAATTTAAAATACAGGGTGTAAGCAAAATGCTTCAAGAAACTGCTATGATATGCCGCTTCAACATTAATAAAAATTGTACCTAATTTAGAAAATATCGTTATTTTAAGAAATAAGGTGTTTAAGATTTAAGAAGAAAAAACGGAAGTAAAAATTGTTAAGTAAGTAAATGAAAAATACGTGATTAGCTCAACAAATAATTTTGGAAGAAACTAAATTCATCTAAATTGGGATCACCCAGTTGCAAGCAAGTAATTAATTCTAATCAACAAAATTAAGTTGGAAGAATCTGCAGATTCTATATTATGGTAGTAAAGAAGGTACCGGAAGAAAGAAGTTATTAGGAAAAAAGGGATTTACATTTGATTTGAGACAGTTTCTAAAAAAAAAAGTTAATTGAAATTTTTATAATCAATAAAAATTTGCTAATTTATACATGATTTAAAAAAAAAGCATTCACTACTTTAAGAGCCTGTAATATACATAAAATTGAGTAACAGAAGTTATATTAAGGGGTTTGCAATACTTCATACTTTTTTGTGACCACAACTCAAAAGTATGAACTATTGGACACCCCTCTGTACGCATTAAAATGAGTAGAAAAAGTTATATTGAGGGGTGTTCACTAGTTCATACTTTTTGAGTTGTGGCCGTAACTCGAAAAGTATGAACTATTGGACACCCCTCAATTATAACTTTTTACTCATTTGAATGCGTACTACACGGTCTTAAAGTTGTGAATGCTTTTTTTAATACCCTGTATGTTTAATAAAATTTGATTTTCTGTACATCGTAGCAATACTTTCGAGTTTAGAGAATTAAATTCTACATTTAACTGTGCAATAAAAATTA
The DNA here is from genome assembly GCA_963924605.1 of Malthinus seriepunctatus. NCBI lineage: Eukaryota > Metazoa > Arthropoda > Insecta > Coleoptera > Cantharidae > Malthinus > Malthinus seriepunctatus. The sequence continues at coordinate 3,540,874 of OZ004600.1, forward strand.
AGAATTAAAGAAAACAAAAATACGGGTGCCCTAATTTTAAGTGGATATGATATCCTAAAAGTTTGTTCGAGCATTTTGGTTACACCCAGAAATTGCTCACAAATACCTCGAAGACAAAGTTATACTTACAATAACTTCATCTTAGTCCCTTAAAATTTTTAGTAATCCTCTTGTTCTGGGACCAAAACAGCGTCAGTTAACGGACCATCTGTCGAAGTCAAACGTAGATTTGCAACTGAAACAAATTAGCACATATTAGAATTATGTCACGACAATAACTGAATCGTCAAAAGCATTAGTCACTAGTGCCTTTTATATTTATGATTGTTTGAATTACAAAGCAAAGTAATTAATTAAACAAATTAATTTATTTAGTAAATTAATTTAATTAGTTAAGGGAAGTTATCTCAACATGTTTGAAGAAATAAAGTATCAGATTACTATGGAATTACATACAAATTTAAATTAGTTAAATGTTTAAGAGATATTTTACATAGTAAGAAGTTTATTAACTAAAGCTTGTTTTGCAAACAGCGCAAAACTTGAGAATTTATTAACTCTAGAAATACTTATTATGTATTTGCAAAATATCTCTTACACTTCGCATACCCTTAAAAAGACAAAAAGTACTCACATTAATCTTTGTTAATTTTCATGTAATCCTTGATCGATCTTTAGAATTATTCTGGTATAGAGGGCACTTAACGAACGATCTTTACCACTCCGTAGTTCAATGAAAACTGAAACATAATAGGAAATGGTTACTATAATATAGATAACATAGTGAATCATCAAAAATTTAATGTTCTTATGTATTTGAATTTTCTTTTTACAAAATTTATTATTATGCAAGGTAAATGCTTGTTGCGAAATTATACAGGATGTTGAAGAGAAAAGAATTTCGTACATCAGATTACTACGGATTTACATAATAATTTAAATTAGTTAAATGTTTAATTGTTAAGAGATATTTTGCATAGTAACAGGTTTATCAAGTAAAGCCTATTTTGAAATTAACGCCAAACCTAAATGAATTAACCAACTCTAAAATATTAATAGCAAACAATTTCTTACAAATTCACCTTTAAAAGTAATCGATTGATTGGTGATTGGACGATTTCATAATTAATATTTAATTGTATTTTTTAAACAATTTAACAAATTAGTAATCTTAGTTTTTTTCTTATTTCAGAAGGAGTTAATGAATGACCGATCCAATCCAACTAATTACCATGTAATTGCATTAATTACTTACAAATTGATGATTATTTCTACTCGATGTAAGGGTTTGTTATAAAAAGTTACATTCACGAATTATTTCCTTTTGCTTTTTAATAAATTAATGGCTACGTATTTGAAGCATTATTTAATTGAAAATGTTTTGTAATTTTTATAACAATTCAAATATAGAGAATTAAGACGCTGTTAATTTATTTAACAATTAGAGAAGTTTTATCATAAATCTCACTTACCAATTTTTTTCAGTCGTTTATTTAGGAATGCAACTGGCAGCTTAATTTCATCGATTCATGGGTAGTATGACGATATTCTTCTTGTAATCCTTATGTTCCGGTATTGAGAGCACTGGCACTGGAGGAACGATCCTTCGTACACGAAAGTTAAATAGAAACTGAAATGAATACGAAATACTTTACTAAAAATGACACACAGTGAATCATTAAAGTATCACAAATATACTTTATCTATTATTGTGCCTTTTAAATTGAAACTTGAAAATTGAAACAGAGATTTTTTTAATAAAAAATAATCCCTTACTAGAAGTTTATGTAACGTGCAAATATGGTCATGAAATATAAACAAAAGTTATAATACAAATAAAACGCATAAAATTAATTTATACTAATTTTAATTAATAAAGGAATTCAAATTATATTTTTTACATAAAAGGATATGAATAAATCCAATACACCATATAAAATTGACGAAATTAATTTAAGCGAGTTATAATTAAAATTATAATCACTACTAAGAATTTTCAATTAGGTACATTACAAAATAATTATTGATCACAATATTTAAATTTTTACCCTTAATATTGAAGTAAGTGAATTAATACTTAGTAAAAATACTTATTGTAATGTAAAGAACAACTTCCAATCAAAAAAAATTGGAAAATCGAAAGTTGATTTTCACAAGAGTAACCCTTATTTTTCTAAAATTTGCTGATCTGTGTTACTGATAAGAATCTGAACTTATGGCGAAAATCGGACTTATATTAATTTTCTCCTACTCATTCCCTACCACTAAAGAAATGTCAACCAATAATATGCGAGTATGAAGGTTGCCTATATGATGGGCGCAAATTACTTTTCACAATAAAGAATTATTAAAAAAATTGGTTCAATTAATAATTGTACCTGCTAGTAAATAAGGGTTTCAAGTTTATATTAAGTGTTAAACAAGAACTACCTACACATGCACCAATGGATGTTCTCAAGCTTGAATGTCAATTTTTAATTTCAGTATAAATCGAATAAAAATAATTATCCGTTGCATTTTTTCAAGTTGAAATACAAAAACCAAATTTTGGTTAGTGGTTGTTTTGTTACCCTTATGTTCAGCAACCACTTATAACAAATAGTTATATAGAGGAAATAAATTCATAAGGATAATTATTTTTAAGAGGTTTGGTGGACTGTAAATGAAATATTTAATTTAACAATTATAAATTAAACTAATTTTTTAATAAATACAAAAAGTTACATGAGAAAATTAATTAATAACTAAAACATTCTCTGTACCTTATTAATATTCTGTTATTCCTGGCTTTGCTAATTACATCCTTTTTACGATAAAATAACACACAATTCACAAAAGTCTTGAGACTAGATGTTAACAGTTCAACTAACATAATGCAAACTAAAGCTCAAACAACAAATAATTAGATAACAATGACTATTGATGTTTCATATTACATTCGGAACATTTTTATTTATTTGACTTTAAAAGTAATCATGTATTAGTCATTGACTAATAAATTTAAATGTAATATTCACATAATTTCTTAGACTTGGCAATTTTTTCCACTCACAATAAGAAGTAATCTTTGTATCATTGAGAGATTCCATTATTAAAAAATTTACCCATTGTTTATCATCAGTGGACAGTAAGAACAAACGCACTGTTGCTAGCAATGATCAACATCACAAGAAGTTGTAATTTACAATCTTCGCTAGTTTGAGTTATACGTATAACAAATATAAACCATATTAGAAACAACCCCAAAATACTAAAAGTATCCTAATTACAAATAATAGTGTAATAATTAATAAAATTACATTTACAATAACAATTAGTTGCAAATGGTTCTGTATAAAATGTAAATATTAGTTCTGAATATTAAAATAATTTAATCAAAATCTAGCTAGGAAAGCTCTTGAAGATCCAAACACTGGCCTTCATCAAAAAAATATAAAAATCACAAGTTGACATTTTTGAGTCGATGTTCTCATTAATCTTACAAAAGATAAGATGAGATGGTAGAAACACCTACGTGTGATTATCAGATTAGTCTTCACATATCGGTATTTTAAACCTAGCTCATTGGTCAAGAACAAGGAATAATCTTAAAACTGACTTGAAAATATTTTCTTATTGGTAAACTTTATTCCTTATCCTTGTGTGTTAAGCTTGGTCTATGAACAAGACTTTACTAAAATTTCTACATTTTACACTTTTACATTTGACCCATATTTTATTACTTTGCAGTTTAAAAAAATGCATCTTGCATGCATCCTAACAAGAATTCAATTCCACAAGTGATAGTGCACTGTCTTGATCAATTCACTAGTCATATGATGTTGAGATGTTCGTTTTACTTCCTGCTTGTGGTTTTATATAACCATAGGCGTTGAAACAAAAAGACGATGCTCTGTTGTAGTTGTACCTACAAATTGCAAACATTATTACAAAATTTTTTAAAACTGTTTTACCAGTTGTACTTACCAAGAGGGTATTTAGGATCTCAATAGCGTTATTCTTTCACAACTTCACATAGATGGAGTAAAATTGCATTTTGTTCAATTACAAGACTTATTTCTCCTTGTAGTTACAGCAACGAAGTTGTCTTTAGAACTACTCATTAAGTGGTTGAAAAAATACAATCTTTGTTACGTCGAAATTATCAATTAGAATCACACAATCTTGGCTACTTTGAGAGTCATATGACATTTGTTGGCTTCCTTTTCATTATAGATGCCGTTTGAAGAACCATAGCACGAATTGTTGAAATCCTAGTTGTTTCATAAAATCTTCAGAATACACATTAGAACAAAAAGTCGATGATCTGGACCTATGAATTGAAAACGCCATTGCAGAAGACAAAGTGTTTCACTGCTATGTACTTACCAAAACAGAAATTAACGTAGCTCAAAGCCTTTTTCTTAACTATCGGACAAAAACGGTTACTCCAGGTTAACGTAAGAATTTTCCAATAGCTTAAACAAACTAGTTAATTAATAAGCATTAATAATCAAGAGCTTAGTTTGTCTTCTACGGTATTTAATTTAAACTTTTGCTGAAGAAAACTTTGTCATCAAATCACCCATCATTGGCATCTTAACTTTGAATTGCGATAAATAGAGCGATATTCATTGAGCCCATGGTGTAGTCTTCCTCCAATACTTCTCGGTAGTAACATGAACATCTTATGAACTAAAACAAAACATTAAGCCTTTTACATCGTATCAGTAAAATTGAAATTAATTTTAGTTCTTATTTAACTTTATCTATGAATTTTTAACTAAAATAACATATTAGGTTGTTACACTAAAGAGAAAACAATTTAAAACATGAAAATATGAGGTTATGTAACGATCTTCAGTTTACAAATTTCGCAATACAAAATTTAGTAAGGTAGGTCATGGTTCTATGTCAAGTTCAAGGTCATATAACGGCGTTTAAAATAATTAATGTAAACATAACCTCACATTTATTTTTATTACGTTTTAAAGAACTTTTAAGTGATCGTAAATCTTACGTGTAATTATAGTATGTATGAAGGTTATTGAGGAAAATAAGAATTCAATCTTTTTTATATATATCGAGAACTGCTCTCCGAAGCTGATTGTTTTAAATTGAAACTACTATCGAAACAAAGATTCATATTTGTATATGGATATGAAGGTAAAGTGCAAGGACCAGATGCATAAATTTAAACCTAGGTATCGGAGGCATTGTCGAATTGAATGACTAGAAGAAATTCAATTTTTAAAGCATTTTAAGATTATGGCTGTTTTCCACCTCATTCGAGATAGAATTTGTCAGTTCTAAATTTAACATTAGTTGACCAGTAGCAAGTATTAAAGAGAGTTGTTTTCATTTTATTAATTTCTAATGATTCGACTTCAGAAACTGAAAGTGGAGAGGATAGCAAAATTAGTTCGGATGAGGAACAGGTGGAGGGTGGAGCTGAAGGAGGCTAGCCGAGACCTCTATACTGAACACAGGGGTAAATTTTAAAAAGAGACAGTCTATAGAATAAACATAGACAGAGATTTATGTAACACAGGGGTAAATATAAGTCAGAATAGTAATTTAGAATAATTGGAGTGGTTTAAAGACCGGAGTGGATCCAGTAAATGTTGGTGATGTTGGCAAGCAGCCGATACCTGAAAGTAATGGAGTACAATTAATGTGTCTCTATTATCTAACGCTGTTGGTACATACCGGTTTACATCACTCCAATTATTGTAAACGCCTATTATAGCTATTTATGTATCAAGTTATAAAATATGCGTGTTTTTCTGCATTATAGACAAACACCTGGAGCAAGCCACACATTGTTGATCCAGCCCGACTCGAACTCAGAACAACCGGCCCAGCCCTGAATTAAAGCAACATCACAAACAAGCAATCATTAGTTGCTCCATCCATATAATACAGAATTTGATTGTAAAGTTCGAAATACAACCAATAAAAATAGTGATGTCTTCATGACAGTTAGAGCGCTAGAGCAATCAGCCTGCCAATGATAGAATGAGGATAAGTGGAGCTAAAATAGGACTTGCCGAGGCTTTGAGAAATTTGCTTAACTCGTCAAATGCTGTTTTTGCAGAAAATTTTGGAACCAGCAAGTTACTAATCATACATCTGCAGAACTTTTTTGTTTTAAACTTGTACAACGTACAAGTACAACATTGTATTTGTGTTAAGTTTAAAATAGATATTTTACTTATTTGTAACTTATTTATAACTATTACATTCTCTGTAGTAGGTTTTACAGTACGAAGTAGATTATACAAGTAATTGAGCCTGGTTTTTCTAGTATTTACACTTTACAGTCAAGTGCATTTCTTAGGACCGTCTTACATGGACTAAATATCGTACTTACTTGTTAGACTATTTCAAGTCGAAGAGCAAAAGCACAGAAATCTGTGTGTCAATTTCTACGCACGACATTAAAGCTTAGGTTTCTGTGTTTTCGCTCCTTGAGTTGACTCAGTACCTACTAACAATTAAGTACGATATTTAGTCCATGTAAAACGGCCCTTACACGTTGCAGGGTTTACTAGGAATGACACACTTGAAACGGTTTGATTTTCGAGAACTCTGAAATTGCATACCCAAAATCTCGGTTTGGTCCTATCTCTACCTATGTGATTAAGCCTTCCTTGCTTAACAGTAATTGTGATGTCTCGTAGCGCAGATCAGATACGGGGACGTATCTGTCTTAGCGCCAACAGTTATTTACAAATAAATGTGCTTGAAGTGTTGTCTATCTTTTAGGTGCTCCTTGTTCGGATTTCTTATTTTCGGTTCAGTTTTCAATTCATCAAATCCATATTTACGAAGAAAGCCCAATCTTAAATTTCTCCAGGCAAAAAGAAAAACCTCCAAGTTTTGAATTTACTTCCAATAATAGAAAAGCTGGTCTTTTATGTGATCATCTTCTTCTTCTTCAGGCACGTAACTACGGGAGGGCTAAAAGGTCTACTTAAAATTTAGCTGGCCTACCCTTGTGACCACCCTGATAAAAGGACAAAAATAAGCGAAAATTTTGATATTTACAGTGTTGAGTACAAAAAATATTTCATCTTTAAAAAGTTTTGTAGGCTACATATTATGTATTTGAGCCACCCAAAAAAAGTTGTGGCCACCAAGTGCCTACCTGATTTTAGGAAGCTAGTTACATGCCTGTTCTTTTATAATGTAGCCCTACAGTCGGTCAGGTACCGATGTATTATGAGTTCACCATGTGAAGGACAGGCGGCTTTACGTGACCCTAAAAGCACGACTTTGATTTATAATTAATTGGATAACAATTTTCATAGTCAGGCGCGGACTGGCAAGGAGCGCTGAGAACTACACCGTCCCGGGCCCCTACAGTGATGGCAAGTCTGAGCTTTCTCTTTAAATTAATAATTTAAAAATTCCGAGATTTCCAAATTTATACAGGGTGAACTTTTTCAAAAATGTCAGGGGAGTAAGGGTAAGTAATTCAATATTTTACATTGCGGGTCCCCACTGTAAATACCTGTGCCCCTGAAAAAGTACCTATAGTCAGTTCTGCATGTGCGTTGGTTAAGCTAAAGGGTGTAAAAAGTTACTCAAAAAATCATAACTCCGAATCAACATCATACAAGAGTTTAAAAATTTAGAGCTAAGATAGAGATTTTGTTTTCTATAACATGTCCAAAAATTAAATAAACGCTCGGGCTAGTTTTTGAGAAAATCGATATCCAAATTTTGACCTCTTTGGCCTCTTAAAGGTAGGCAATTTTGAAACAATTTTAAAAATCTACTTGGTTAGTACGAAAGCCCTATACAGGGTGAGTCGGGAGGTTCGCACCAAACGCCAGGGGTGTATCTTACACGTAAATATAAGAGGAAAAAACCCAAAAGTTGTAGTCCGATTTTTATTTGTTTTCAAGATACAGCGTTTTCACAAAATAACTTGCATGCATCGTGCAGTTGTGCTGATACTGCATGCGTATTTTACAGTTTGGGGGAACATCGTCTAACAGTCCTTGTAAATCATTTTGTAAGAATTCCAAATATTTATCTCCTCTTAGGCGAAACTATAGACGATATATCATATCACACTTTTCCGAAAAACGATGCTGAAAATTTGTTTCGACTTTTATGTGAGAATTTTCGTCGGACCATAAGTGGGAGTTGCGGGTATTGTTAATTTCATCATGGGTGAATGTGGTTTCATCGTTATACAATATGTTCTTCTAAGTTAATGAAATTAATTTATCAAATATTTAAACTTTTAAGACGCTGTAACTCGAATACCAATAAAAATCGGACTACAACTTTTGGGTTTTTTCGTCTCATATTTACGTGTAAAATACACTCCTGGCGTTTGGTGCGATCCTCCCGACTCACCCTGTATTTTGGCTGTACAATGCCGTTTGGAAATTTTTATAATAATAATTACCGTCCAAGTTATAAAGAAAAACAACGGATGTGGCCATACGAGGAACTTTTTCCTGTTGTCTTTTTTTTGTGCATTTCTTTTTTTATTAAAATTTTATTTGATAATTTCAAATTAGAAACTTTTAAAGAAGTATACAAAAAAATACACCAGGAAAAAGTTCCTCGTATGGCCACATCCGTTGTTTTTAATATTAAATTTATTTTATGTTAATGTAAATAAACTGATTTAAAAAAAAATTTTTTTTAAATTTTAAAAAAAGTTTTTTTTTTAAAATTGATTCCGTCCGGGATTGAACCTAGGACTTCTGTGTGTAAGAAGAATTTTTAGACTCGAACTGTCTAAAATATTAATTTCATTTTTGTTTAAATTTGGCATTAATTGAAGTTCAAAATACATATTATTTTATATATTCAGAAAGTTAATTTTACGAGCTTTCAAAATATTGAAAAATATACAAGGTGTTCTGTTTAAATTAAAAAATTTGATTTCATTTCCGGTTAAAACGGAAGTCAAAATATAAAGTGTTTGGTATCGTGTAAAAGCTAATTTTACGAGCTTTCAAAATATTTAAAAATATACAGGGTGTACCGAAAAATTTTGATATTTTTCTAATTTCCGGTTTAACTGGAAGCGTTTTGTTAACCGAAAATAGTGTCAAATAATAGATATTCATGGGATTGATACATATATCCATTTTTAAGTTTAAATTTTTATTACAAAAGAAATTAAAAATTTTTAAAGATTTGACATTCCAAAAATTATTACTCCAAAACGGCTCGAGCGATTTTGATAAAAAATTTATATTTCGATAGAGAATTACGTTGTCTGTAACATATCCAAAAAAGAAAAAATATGGCAGAGGGAATTTTGAGAAAATCCAATTTAAAATTTTGACCTACTTTGACCCCTTAAAAGTAGGCAATTTTAAAACAATTTTGAAAATCGACTAGATTAGGACGAAAGCCCTATATTTTGGCTGTACAATGCCATTTTGAAATTTTTATAATAATAATGAATGGCCAAGTTATAAGGGAAAGACCACAAAATGGGACAATCGTTCTATAGGTCGCCATTTTGAATAAAAAAATTTGAAATTTTTGTTTTTCAATTAGGGCTCACATGTACTATCTTATAGTCAAGTAAAATTGAATTTGGCCCAAATTTGCAAATATGCGCCCAAAATAACCTCCTTATTTTTAGACACCCTGTATAGATTTCTTATAAAAACTTATTTTGTCGATGAAATAATTTTAAAGTTCCTAAAATCAAATTTCATCAAAATCGGTTAAGTAGTTTTTGCACCACAGTTCCGGACACACACACACATAGACATTTTGGTTCAAAAAATTGAAAAATTTTTTTTTCGATTTTTGGAATCAGGGTCACTCAAAACGTCGAGAACTTCAATAAAAAAAATTATTATTATTATTTTTCTCTTTTTATCTTTCTCTAACTTTTTCTTGGATTGGAAAAAGTTAAAACCACAAAATGAGACAATCGTTCTACTGGCCGCCATTATAAATAAAAAACAACGGATGTGGCCATACGAGGAACTTTTTCCTGTTTTATTTTTTAAATAAAATTTAATTTGATATCTTATAAATGACACATTCGACAAGATTTTAGATTTTTTTTGAATCAGGAGGACTCAAAAGGTCGAGAAATGTAATAAAATTTTTATTTTTTCTGGATTTTCACAACTTTTTCTTGGAAAAAGTTAAAATCAAAATTTAATCAATTTTTTGTCTTATAAAAATTGTTTATAAAATTCTAAATCTATTACAAATGATTTAAGTAGGTATCTCATAAGATATTTAAATTAAATAACTAAAATACTGGAAATAAAATAATCCTAAATTGAAAATTTGATAGTAAAGTGGCGTACGCCACGCCACTGCGAATTACTTAAATAAATTCGCTATTACGTGATTAAAACAAAATACTGATAACTTAATTACAAAATAAATAAATAAATATGAAAAGTCATTAGAATATTTGAACTTTTAAATCAAGATAACTCTTGATCCGTAAAAGAATCGTCTTAATTAGGCATGTCGCTTAAAATAAATCCTCCTGGTTTTCGAAAAATACGTTCGTCTAAAGGTAATTCGCCTACGAGATAATTCCTCAAACTCTTTAACGCTGCTAAACTGTGCCCTGTGCCGCGAAACGCACAACTCGCATCACGTCCCGCATATTCCAAAAGGACTTCTTTACCACCGGGATGCTGCAAAAGAACCCTATTATTAAAATTTGAAAAAAAAATTTTTTCTTAATTTATTTACCTCTTCTAAAAAGTCCGTAACGTTGTATACGCGATCGTATATTACGACCCAACAATCTGCATAGGAATCGTGGTGCGAAACTTCTTCCAAACTAATGATGCGTTCTCCGGGCGTCGCGGTGGAAAGCGTAACCGGAGTATTATATTTCACCACAAACATTTTCGGGTTTATTATGCTACTAGTTTGAGCCATTATGTATTTTTTTAAAAAACAATCACTTTTTGTTGTTATCCAATCGAAGTTAAAATTTAAACTAAATTAAAATGATTAGCGCACGTTTAAATACTCGCGCACCTTGTAGTTGTCTGATGAAAGTTTGTATTTGGTTACTACAAATTAAATTAGCAATAGCAAACACAATATCAAATTACGTTTTATGTTTAGTAAAATAAAATCAATAGAGCGATGGCGCAAAAATAAAACGTTTTTGTTTTGTTCAGTTTTTTTAAATAAGCGATCTGACGCTCATATTTTGAAAATATAAGATTGTGAAAATTTTTCATAATTTTTAGCAAACAAAACAAACAAAGCGAATGGTTCTTTACTCCAAAGGCTTAACAAGTCCTCTGAAGGGCGTTGAAATACTATAGGAAAGTGCCAATAATCACCCATTGGGCAGATGATTAAACTTAATCATGCGTCCGTACTCCGTAGCCAAACTACCAGACCATTGCAAAAATTGTAAAAGCTAAGAAGTAGTATTATAGTACAGCTTCTAGGTTTCAACCTGGAAAAGCTACACATGTGGCTGTAAATTTGAAATTAGCTAGCCTTAAAAGTCTACATAAAGACGCAAAAAAGTTTACCACTCCTAAGGGGTGTTTAACATGGAGTAAATGTGCCCTCAACATTCAAAGAATATTAGCTCGAAAAGAAATAGCAATTTCGAAATTCTGCTTAGGCCATTTAATAGAGCATGTAATTCTGAACAATTTATAAATGTATTAAATTTGTGTACTGACAATACTTTTCCAGAAAAACGCGATGAAAGACAAATAGGGATAAACCGTTCGAAATCTGAAAATTCGTAATTTTCAAACGTAGTGGCTAGCAAAAATGTTTGTCATTTTGTAATTAATTGTCGGATCATTACTTAGTTCAAGTTTTTGAAAAGAAGAGGGCTTTAGCTTGAAATTGATGAGGTCACTTTTTAATTTATTTATTTATATCATTCCTGACATTGTACTTGAAGTTTTCGTTTCATTTTTCTGACGACTCTTGACATACGAGGGGAGATTTTTAAGTTCGCGGAAGGAGACAGAAGGAGGCGGCCATTTTTATTTCTTTTTTGTAATTAATGCCCTTTTTTATTTACAAGCATACACTAAAAATTGTATGCAATTATATCAAATAGTTTGGTCGCAATCAACAAAATGATAATTTTGAATTTTGGATTTTTGAGTTTTGTTGAATTTTTTTTTAATACGACCTATTATCAACCAAATAGTGACAGGAGATGAATCTTGGGTTTACTTTTATGATTTTAATCGAAGCAGGGGTCTATGGAGTGACATTTTAAGGGTGGTCCATCATAAAAAAAATTGAATTTGAAGAAAGTTTCGTCTTCTGCTGGAAAAGTGATGACAACAATCTTTTGGGATTCTGAAGGAATTCTTTTAATTGATTGCAAAAATAAAGGTAGCACCATAACAGGCGCATACTACGCTGATAGTTTACATCGATTAATAGAAAAAATTAAATCAAAAAGGGGAGGAAAATTGGCCAAATTTAAACTTACTGAAAAACAATGCATCTGTTCGCAAGATAAACAATTGCGATGAGTGCCGTGACGTCATGCAGTTTCGAAGAAATTGTTCATCCACCCTAAAGTACAGGTTTGGCACTAAGTGATTATTACCCATTTCCAAATTTGAAATAAAAACTTCATAGCAGGCATTTCGACATCGATGAATCGCATTTTACAAGCATTTTACTTGCAAATATAAAATAATTTTTTTGAAGGTTTACAAAAATTAATTCACAGAAGTAATAAATGCATTCATATTCGAGAAGATTCTATTGTACAATAAAATTATAAAAAAAAATATTTACGTTTCTTTCTACCCCATTCCGCGAACTTAAAAATCTCCCCTCGTATTAATGTATCATATTATCCGTTCACATATTATTTGTGATATGGTTGGCCATGTTAGGGTGACAGATTCCACCCAGTATAAATTAGAAAAAAAATCAGTTAGGTTAAGTATTGTAGAGTAGCGGCTTTTATTCAATTGTGTTAATAGTTGGTCTGTCAATGGTCTGTCATTTTTATGGTACTGTCAAGAGCTGTCAGTCAACTTAATAGGGACTTTTTATTTTGGCAAACCAAAAAACAAAAGTTCATGGCCAACCATATCACAAATAAAAGGTGAATGGATTATATAAGTTCATAAACTACAGTGAGCTAAAAATTAAAAAGTGTCGTGATGGCTATATTTTTTTAATATATTTGTAATGACATCATGCTACTAATCAAGTTAACACAATTTTCAGTTTAAAACAAAAGTTCCTTAAATATTTCAATTTTTATGAATTTTATTTCTTTCTTGCAATTAAATTTTTAAAAAGCTATGTAAGGTAGAAAAAAGGAATTACCAAAAAAATAAATATAGGGTTTTGTAGGTTTTTGATCGTGCTTTCAAATGAGGTACTTGGAATTTATTCTACTTCATGTACTTTCTATGAAATTAAGATCAAGTATGCGCGTCTCAAAAAAGTACTTTTTTTGTAATATTGATGCCATTTTTTATGGAAATGTTATTTTGAAGGCACTCGGTATAAACTAGTTTAAAATTCCAATTACTTCTATTTTCATATCATTTTTATTGTTCCTCATTTACATTAACTGCTAAATCGAAAAAAAATGTTGAAAAAGCAGAATGTTATTATTTTGGCACCTGATTTAACAGTTTGCAGTTGTCAAACTACAATTTTGAATTTATATTCGTAATTAGCAACCCCAAAAATATACAGTACCATGTCCTTATAAAAAAATAATTAGTTTCAAAAAAACACCCTCTAAAAGCAATATTTTTGTGGGATCTACCCATGTTGCACAGCACACGAGCACACCCCTGAGGATGTAAACCGTTTAGCATATTTTAGTACATATCAAATAATTGCCAAATCCAAATTTTCAGCCACATATATGTAATTTTTCCGGGTCGATGCCGATATTTACCTTTGGGAACTGTACTAGTAGACAGGCAGATCTGAAACATTTACACAGCAGTGAACTGGTGGAGCCACTATGAAGAGAGGCATCGGTATCCAATAGTTCAATGAAAACAATGGTCCCTCCTCATTTCTCCCTGAATACTTAAGCAATAAAAGAGGAATTCCTAACAATATTGAGCGGTAATCTCAAGTCTCATCCCCAGCTTCGACAGAGCAAAATACCATATGGTACCTACTAGCCGAGTACCTTTAGCAGTAACTAAATGAAAATTAATATCTTCGTCTACTTGAAATTTAGAATGTATATATTATACTACACAGATATCTGTAAATTACCATCTGCCCTCATATTTACCAGTTCTACCCCCAAAATTAAAGGTAAAAACAATTTCTAACTTTCTTTTAAATAACAACCATATCCATGATTTTGGTATGTAGGGTGCTATCCTATAAAGTACTTGTGTATTATAGAGGCACCCTCAAATTCGTTTGATCCCTTTAAGGGGGTAACAGAAACCCAATAAGATCGAGAAAACTATGAAGAGGCGCTAATTATTTGCGGGCCCCTCCAAAAACACACTGCAGTTCACAAAACAAGTGTTAATTTATATACTCTAGTTCAAGTCCACGAAGATGCTATACCTAGAAAACATGGAAGAGGAAAAAGATTTTTTTTCAGGAAGGTGATGTTTGAATTAGTTAGGAGGTAAAAAATTAAAGTACTAAAAGTTCCCGGTCCCGGTACATGACTAGAGAAGGAGGGGTGAAATGGTCCTGTTTTGGGGGTTTTCGCTTATCTCCAAAACCGTAGATCCTAGAAATAAACTACTGTTAATTATTGCAAAAAGCAAAGCAAAAGCAAAGCAAAATCTGTTAATGTTTGAAACAAATTTTTGCCTCACGTTTTTCGTGAAACTTTTGCCTCGAGCACCTCAGCCCTTCGTTTTACAGTATAAGGGATCGTTTATGCTGGCCGTTAACTTAAGCTTTTTAAGATTTAACCTTGAGTTGATTATATGGAAACCAATGCTACGTTTAAGGTTAAAGCTTAAATCTTAAGTTAACGGCCAGCATAAACGAGTCCTAAGTCTTCAGAAAAGAAGTTGTAGGGCATTAAATTTCTTTTACGATTTTATGTGAGGCAATTCTTTTTCATACATTAACGATTTTGCGGGCAGATATCTCGAAAACTAGAAGGAATAGAGAAAAAATAAATAGGAACATTCTTGTAGGGAATTTAATAAACTTTCATTTTGCTAAAAGTAATTTTTTCCCTAGAACCTACCATTTTCGAGTTCAATCCTATAGGTTTTTTGAGTTTTTTTCTTTCCTCCGTGCCCTTCTCAACACTGGGCCCTAAAGCACGCCCTTCATGCGCTTTATGGATAATCCAGCCCAGCAATAATTAACAACCTGAGGGTGTGAGAGAAACACGAAGAAGAAACAGGCATCCGCCTAAGTAGACGCAGAAACAAGAAGGACTCGAACAAAACTCAAAAATACTCCTAAAATATATAAACCTTTTGAGAGCTATTTTTAGACCACGTTCTTCTCGCTTTTTTGGGAGTAATAGTAAACAACTATTGCATTTTATCTGCTGAAAAGTTCTTTATCAAAAACAAAACCAAATATTATTTTCAAAAATCACCTTATCATTTTTCATTGCATAATTTGATTTACAATGTTAATCAAAAAACTTCGTTAATGTACACATAGTTACGTTAAGAGCAATCAAAATCATACAAACAACCGAAAATAAGATAAATTGGGCCCACATAAAAAAAATAATAACACATCTCAACTAATTTGAAGTTTTCTAATTTTTCCTCAACTAACTACATTTCCTTCGAAAACAATATAATTTTCACTATTATTTAAATTTTACATGTGCAATTAAATACGTATCATAACAATAATATTAGTACTTTGCGATTTTCATTTTTGATACAAAAAATTGTTGCTACGTTAAATTAACCAATCTTTTTTGATATGAGTAGAAAAATAGATTTCACAACTAATTGCTTCCCTTTTTTTTATAAACTAAATTTCGTTCATAATTTTAAATAATAGAAAATTTATTTTGATTATTAAATCAGCTAGTAACGAGCTGCTCATTATCTAAACACAACCTAATTAAGAGAAGGCCCCTCAATTATCACCCGACACTTCAAAAATTTGTAAAGTCCCAATTTTTGAAAATTACAAAAGTTGGCATTTCATAATAAAATTATTAAACGTTCAAGCAGCAGAATTTTTAAAACAATTTAAAAACCAGTATTTAAAAAAAAAATCAAAAGTGTTCTTTTGAACGTAATAACATTATTGTACCATTCTAACCTTAAGTAAATTGATAGATAAATTTATTAATAGATAAAGATAAGAAAATCGCATTATAATAATTAAATTTTTTAAAAGATTTTAGAACTTTGGTTTGGACTATATCTGTAAATTTTAGCTAAACAGAAAGCTAATTTAACGAACTTTCAAAATATTGAAAAATATACAGGGTGTTTCATTTAAATTAAGAAATTTGATCCCATTTCCTGATAAACCGGAAGTCAAAATATAAAGTGTTTGGTATCGTGTAACAGCTAATTTTACGAGTCTTCAAAATATTTAAAAATATACAGGGTGTTTCAAAAAATTATGATATTTTTTTCATTTCTGGTTTAACCGGAAGCGTTTTGTTAATGGAAAATAGTATCAAATAATAGATAATAAATAAATAAATAAATAATATCAATTCATGGGATTGATAAATATATCCATTTTCAAGTTTTCATTTTTATTACATCGGAAATTAGAGATTTTTGAAGTTTTGACATTCCAAAAATCATAACTCCGAATCAGCATTATACAAGTCTTTAGAAATTTAGAGTTAGATATAGAATTACGTTGTCTATAACATATCCAAATGTGTATAATTCGGCCGGGCTAGTTTTTTAGAAAATCCATTTTAAAATTCTGATCGATTTTAACCCCTTAAAGGTAGGCAATTTTAAAACGATTTTTACAATCGACTAGGTTAGATCGAGAGCGCTATATTTTGGCTGTACAGTGCCGTTTTAAAATTTTTATAATAATAATTACCGGCCAAGTTATAAGGAAAAAAACACAAAATGAGACAATCGTTCTATTGGCCGCCATTTTGAATAAAAAAGTCTGAAATTTTTGTTTCAATTGGGGCTCACGGGCTCACATAAATAGTAAATCTTATAGCCAAGTTAAAACGAATTTGGCCCAAATTTGCAAATATGCGTCCAAAATAACCACCTTATTTTTGGACACCCTGTATAGATTTCTTATAAAAGCTTAAGTTTGCGAATTGCCTATGAAATAATTTTAAGGTAGCTAAAATCAAATTCATCAAAATCGCTTCAGCAGTTTTTGCTCTAAAGGGGGGGGGGGTACATACATCCCAACATTTTGATTCAAAAAATCAGAAAGAAAATTTGCATTTTTGAAAAACGTCGAGAAATTCAATAAAAAAAATCTAAATTTTTCTCGATTCTAATACCTTTTCTTAAAAAGGGAAAAAGTTAAAAGTACTAACAATAAAAAAGAATGTTAAAATTTTTAATTATAATTCATATAAAGTGATCACTTACTACAAGTTTTAACTGAAGAGGTATTAAATTTTAGATAAGCTGTTAGGTGTAAGTAACTGGTAATGTAATTAAATACATTTCTACTCCTAGTTTTAAATTACATTTGGTTTTATTGAATTTATAATTAAATATCACCTCGAGTATAATTTTACAAAAAAAACTGAACTATTTCAACTTAAAAAATAATTAAAATTTCAAATTTGCCGCTAAACTTGTTTTAGTTCAACAATTTTTCTAATAGATGTCGCCACGCATGCAACATTGCATTAAAACGACAGTTGGTTTGAAACTAAACTAATTGTCAATAAAGCGATTCTTACAAAGGAAAGCATATTTTTAGAACATGTCTAAAATTAAAAACAAATACTTAATGGTGTGATAAGTTATGGAGAGTACGGCGGTACGTTGTAACTAAATTACTTTGGATAATTTAACGAAAGGCCGTCTTTGTAGGAAATGTTAAGTGTGGAACCCACTACAAATCAAACAATCGAAGAAAGAAGATTATGGATTGGGAATTTAGATCCTAGAATAACTGAGTAAGTAAACTAAAATCCTAAATATTTATTTAAAATAACAATAAACTAACATCATTTTGTCTTTTTTCAACTGGTACCAATTACTAAAAATTCTACAAAAATATGGTGCCATCGAAAAATACGATCTTTTATTTCACCGTACGGGTGCTCTTGCCGGACAACCACGTGGATACGCTTTTGTAACTTACATAAACAAAGACCATGCTAAAATAGCAAGAAACGAACTGCACAATAAGCAAATTGGAACCAAAAATGTTGTCGTTACGTGGGCACACAGCATATCGGGAGTAAGTAATTAAAAATATGATAATATTCAATTCACGATGTAAATTTTCCAGGAAGAACCTGTTAAGCCTAAAAGCGAAATAGTTATTCCTGCACTAGCGATGTCAAAATCCGAAAGTAAAGTAAATCGAGTAAATCAAATAGAAGCGATCGAAGCTAAATTAAAACTAATGGAAAAAAAGGATGTTCAAGAACTGGAAATAAATAAAACTGTAGCGACAGAACCTCCTATCATTTCTCTATTTCAAAATAAGAAACCTGAAACTTGTACCTCAAATTTTAATATTAAGAATAAGTATAATTCGAAACGTGGCGATAAACGAAGGGCACCTTATAACAAGCAGTATTTACGAAAATAGCATAATTGTGATTTTTATTTATTTAAACCATGACAAAACTACGTGTAAGCATTTGTAAAAATATAATATGTACTTAAAATTATAGATAATTAAACGATTATATTAATTTAATTGCTATAATGAATTGCTTAAAATAGGCCTTTTTGACTAACTGGTTACAACAGTTTAGTTGATCTTTTGTAACGTCTACTATGGCTTCTCAGGATGCCTTCAGCTTCTTAATATAGCCTACAGCGTCCTAATATGCTTTATCCAACTGCTGAAGTGATCTTAGAGCTTCTTAGTATACCCTAAAGCCTATATGTCTTATCCAACTGCTGAAGTTATCACAGAGCTTCTTGACAAGCCTTAACAGTTTTATAATATGCCTTACAGCTTCTTAATATACCCTAAAGCGTCCTAATATGCCTTTATCTAACTGCTGAAGTTATCAGAGTTTCTTAATATACCCTAACACGTCCTAATATGCCTTATCCAACTGCTGAAGTTATCACAGAGCTTCTTGACAAGCGTTAACAGTTTTATAATATGCCTTACAGCTTCTTAATATACCCTAAAGCGTCCTAATATGCCTTATCTAACTGCTGAAGTTATCAGAGCTTCTTAATATACCCTAACACGTCCTAATATCCCTTATCCAACTGCTGAAGTTATCACAGAGCTTCTTGACAAGCGTTAACAGTTTTATAATATGCCTTACAGCTTCTTAATATACCCTAAAGCGTCCTAATATGCCTTTATCTAACTGCTGAAGTTATCAGAGTTTCTTAATATACCCTAACACGTCCTAATATGCCTTATCCAACTGCTGAAGTTATCACAGAGCTTCTTGACAAGCGTTAACAGTTTTATAATATGCCTTACAGCTTCTTAATATACCCTAAAGCGTCCTAATATGCCTTATCTAACTGCTGAAGTTATCAGAGCTTCTTAATATACCCTAACACGTCCTAATATCCCTTATCCAACTGCTGAAGTTATCACAGAGCTTCTTGACAAGCGTTAACAGTTTTATAATATGCCTTACAGCTTCTTAATATACCCTAAAGCGTCCTAATATGCCTTATCTAACTGCTGAAGTGATCAGAGCTTCTTAATATACCCTAACACGTCCTAATATGCCTTATCCAACTGCTGAAGTTATCACAGAGCTTCTTGACAAGCGTTAACAGTTTTATAATATGCCTTACAGCTTCTTAATATACCCTAAAGCGTCCTAATATGCCTTATCTAACTGCTGAAGTGATCAGAGCTTCTTAATATACCCTAACACGTCCTAATATGCCTTATCCAACTGCTGAAGTTATCACAGAGCTTCTTGACAAGCGTTAACAGTTTTATAATATGCCTTACAGCTTCTTAATATACCCTAAAGCGTCCTAATATGCCTTATCTAACTGCTGAAGTGATCAGAGCTTCTTAATATACCCTAACACGTCCTAATATGCCTTATCCAACTGCTGAAGTTATCACAGAGCTTCTTGACAAGCGTTAACAGTTTTATAATATGCCTTACAGCTTCTTAATATACCCTAAAGCGTCCTAATATGCCTTATCTAACTGCTGAAGTTATCAGAGCTTCTTAATATACCCTAACACGTCCTAATATCCCTTATCCAACTGCTGAAGTTATCACAGAGCTTCTTGACAAGCGTTAACAGTTTTATAATATGCCTTACAGCTTCTTAATATACCCTAAAGCGTCCTAATATGCCTTATCTAACTGCTGAAGTGATCAGAGCTTCTTAATATACCCTAACACGTCCTAATATGCCTTATCCAACTGCTGAAGTTATCACAGAGCTTCTTGACAAGCGTTAACAGTTTTATAATATGCCTTACAGCTTCTTAATATACCCTAAAGCGTCCTAATATGCCTTATCTAACTGCTGAAGTTATCAGAGCTTCTTAATATACCCTAACACGTCCTAATATCCCTTATCCAACTGCTGAAGTTATCACAGAGCTTCTTGACAAGCGTTAACAGTTTTATAATATGCCTTACAGCTTCTTAATATACCCTAAAGCGTCCTAATATGCCTTATCTAACTGCTGAAGTGATCAGAGCTTCTTAATATACCCTAACACGTCCTAATATGCCTTATCCAACTGCTGAAGTTATCACAGAGCTTCTTGACAAGCGTTAACAGTTTTATAATATGCCTTACAGCTTCTTAATATACCCTAAAGCGTCCTAATATGCCTTATCTAACTGCTGAAGTTATCAGAGCTTCTTAATATACCCTAACACGTCCTAATATCCCTTATCCAACTGCTGAAGTTATCACAGAGCTTCTTGACAAGCGTTAACAGTTTTATAATATGCCTTACAGCTTCTTAATATACCCTAAAGCGTCCTAATATGCCTTATCTAACTGCTGAAGTGATCAGAGCTTCTTAATATACCCTAACACGTCCTAATATGCCTTATCCAACTGCTGAAGTTATCACAGAGCTTCTTGACAAGCGTTAACAGTTTTATAATATGCCTTACAGCTTCTTAATATACCCTAAAGCGTCCTAATATGCCTTTATCTAACTGCTGAAGTTATCAGAGCTTCTTAATATACCCTAACACGTCCTAATATGCCTTATCCAACTGCTGAAGTTATCACAGAGCTTCTTGACAAGCCTTAACAGTTTTATAATATGCCTTACAGCTTCTTAATATACCCTAAAGCGTCCTAATATGCCTTATCTAACTGCTGAAGTTATCAGAGCTTCTTAATATACCCTAACACGTCCTAATATGCCTTATCCAACTGCTGAAGTTATCACAGAGCTTCTTGACAAGCGTTAACAGTTTTATAATATGCCTTACAGCTTCTTAATATACCCTAAAGCGTCCTAATATGCCTTATCTAACTGCTGAAGTGATCAGAGCTTCTTAATATACCCTAACACGTCCTAATATGCCTTATCCAACTGCTGAAGTTATCACAGAGCTTCTTGACAAGCGTTAACAGTTTTATAATATGCCTTACAGCTTCTTAATATACCCTAAAGCGTCCTAATATGCCTTATCTAACTGCTGAAGTGATCAGAGCTTCTTAATATACCCTAACACGTCCTAATATGCCTTATCCAACTGCTGAAGTTATCACAGAGCTTCTTGACAAGCGTTAACAGTTTTATAATATGCCTTACAGCTTCTTAATATACCCTAAAGCGTCCTAATATGCCTTATCTAACTGCTGAAGTTATCAGAGCTTCTTAATATACCCTAACACGTCCTAATATGCCTTATCCAACTGCTGAAGTTATCACAGAGCTTCTTGACAAGCGTTAACAGTTTTATAATATGCCTTACAGCTTCTTAATATACCCTAAAGCGTCCTAATATGCCTTATCTAACTGCTGAAGTGATCAGAGCTTCTTAATATACCCTAACACGTCCTAATATGCCTTATCCAACTGCTGAAGTTATCACAGAGCTTCTTGACAAGCGTTAACAGTTTTATAATATGCCTTACAGCTTCTTAATATACCCTAAAGCGTCCTAATATGCCTTATCTAACTGCTGAAGTGATCAGAGCTTCTTAATATACCCTAACACGTCCTAATATGCCTTATCCAACTGCTGAAGTTATCACAGAGCTTCTTGACAAGCGTTAACAGTTTTATAATATGCCTTACAGCTTCTTAATATACCCTAAAGCGTCCTAATATGCCTTATCTAACTGCTGAAGTGATCAGAGCTTCTTAATATACCCTAACACGTCCTAATATGCCTTATCCAACTGCTGAAGTTATCACAGAGCTTCTTGACAAGCGTTAACAGTTTTATAATATGCCTTACAGCTTCTTAATATACCCTAAAGCGTCCTAATATGCCTTATCTAACTGCTGAAGTGATCAGAGCTTCTTAATATACCCTAACACGTCCTAATATGCCTTATCCAACTGCTGAAGTTATCACAGAGCTTCTTGACAAGCGTTAACAGTTTTATAATATGCCTTACAGCTTCTTAATATACCCTAAAGCGTCCTAATATGCCTTATCTAACTGCTGAAGTTATCAGAGCTTCTTAATATACCCTAACACGTCCTAATATCCCTTATCCAACTGCTGAAGTTATCACAGAGCTTCTTGACAAGCGTTAACAGTTTTATAATATGCCTTACAGCTTCTTAATATACCCTAAAGCGTCCTAATATGCCTTTATCTAACTGCTGAAGTTATCAGAGCTTCTTAATATACCCTAACACGTCCTAATATGCCTTATCCAACTGCTGAAGTTATCACAGAGCTTCTTGACAAGCCTTAACAGTTTTATAATATGCCTTACAGCTTCTTAATATACCCTAAAGCGTCCTAATATGCCTTATCTAACTGCTGAAGTGATCAGAGCTTCTTAATATACCCTAACACGTCCTAATATCCCTTATCCAACTGCTGAAGTTATCACAGAGCTTCTTGACAAGCGTTAACAGCTTTATAATATGCCTTACAGCTTCTTAATATACCCTAAAGCGTCCTAATATGCCTTTATCTAACTGCTGAAGTTATCAGAGCTTCTTAATATACCCTAACACGTCCTAATATGCCTTATCCAACTGCTGAAGTTATCACAGAGCTTCTTGACAAGCCTTAACAGTTTTATAATATGCCTTACAGCTTCTTAATATACCCTAAAGCGTCCTAATATGCCTTATCTAACTGCTGAAGTTATCAGAGCTTCTTAATATACCCTAACACGTCCTAATATCCCTTATCCAACTGCTGAAGTTATCACAGAGCTTCTTGACAAGCGTTAACAGTTTTATAATATGCCTTACAGCTTCTTAATATACCCTAAAGCGTCCTAATATGCCTTATCTAACTGCTGAAGTTATCAGAGCTTCTTAATATACCCTAACACGTCCTAATATGCCTTATCCAACTGCTGAAGTTATCACAGAGCTTCTTGACAAGCGTTAACAGTTTTATAATATGCCTTACAGCTTCTTAATATACCCTAAAGCGTCCTAATATGCCTTTATCTAACTGCTGAAGTGATCAGAGCTTCTTAATATACCCTAACACGTCCTAATATGCCTTATCCAACTGCTGAAGTTATCACAGAGCTTCTTGACAAGCGTTAACAGTTTTATAATATGCCTTACAGCTTCTTAATATACCCTAAAGCGTCCTAATATGCCTTATCTAACTGCTGAAGTTATCAGAGCTTCTTAATATACCCTAACACGTCCTAATATCCCTTATCCAACTGCTGAAGTTATCACAGAGCTTCTTGACAAGCGTTAACAGTTTTATAATATGCCTTACAGCTTCTTAATATACCCTAAAGCGTCCTAATATGCCTTTATCTAACTGCTGAAGTTATCAGAGCTTCTTAATATACCCTAACACGTCCTAATATGCCTTATCCAACTGCTGAAGTTATCACAGAGCTTCTTGACAAGCCTTAACAGTTTTATAATATGCCTTACAGCTTCTTAATATACCCTAAAGCGTCCTAATATGCCTTATCTAACTGCTGAAGTTATCAGAGCTTCTTAATATACCCTAACACGTCCTAATATCCCTTATCCAACTGCTGAAGTTATCACAGAGCTTCTTGACAAGCGTTAACAGTTTTATAATATGCCTTACAGCTTCTTAATATACCCTAAAGCGTCCTAATATGCCTTATCTAACTGCTGAAGTGATCAGAGCTTCTTAATATACCCTAACACGTCCTAATATGCCTTATCCAACTGCTGAAGTTATCACAGAGCTTCTTGACAAGCGTTAACAGTTTTATAATATGCCTTACAGCTTCTTAATATACCCTAAAGCGTCCTAATATGCCTTATCTAACTGCTGAAGTGATCAGAGCTTCTTAATATACCCTAACACGTCCTAATATGCCTTATCCAACTGCTGAAGTTATCACAGAGCTTCTTGACAAGCGTTAACAGTTTTATAATATGCCTTACAGCTTCTTAATATACCCTAAAGCGTCCTAATATGCCTTATCTAACTGCTGAAGTTATCAGAGCTTCTTAATATACCCTAACACGTCCTAATATCCCTTATCCAACTGCTGAAGTTATCACAGAGCTTCTTGACAAGCGTTAACAGTTTTATAATATGCCTTACAGCTTCTTAATATACCCTAAAGCGTCCTAATATGCCTTATCTAACTGCTGAAGTTATCAGAGCTTCTTAATATACCCTAACACGTCCTAATATGCCTTATCCAACTGCTGAAGTTATCATAGAGCTTCTTAATATACCCTACAGCGTCCTAACATGCCTTGAAGTTATCACAGAGCTTCTTAACAAGCCTTACAGTTTCTTAATGTGCCTTACAGCTTCTTAATATACCCTACAGCGTCCTAACATGCCTTATCCAACTGCTGAAGTTATCACAGAGCTTCTTAACAAGCCTTACAGTTTCTTAATGTGCCTTACAGCTTCTTAATATACCCTACCACTTCTCAAACTGTTCTAAATTTTCATAATGACCAACAGATTATTAAGAAACCCGACACCTCTCTTAAAAAAGAGTAACTTGAGAAATTAATGCTGCAATTCTGAGCACTATCATAAGACTCGTCACGTGTTCTCATAGCAACTGTAAAAACCTTCCAGTAGACTTCTTAACGACCTCATGATTTTACTTACAAATTTGCTTAGAATCTCAGCATAACATTCTCTTAGTAGATATAAAAAAGTATCAAATTGTTTATTTTAAAAATACTTCTGCTGAATATACATAACTAAAGAAATGAAAAGCGCTAAAAAAACTACCCCCACCGCAGTCATAAATAAAGGTTTATTAGTTGTCTTGGGAAGTTTCTGTAAAATTTCGTCGCTGTCAACTTCGAGCCCTTCGTTGTACAGATCTGTCAGCTCTGCAAGTGCTCATTATAATTTGGTTATATGTTTAACGTTATTAATATAACAAACACATACCTGCTTGTCCTTCAATATCTTTAATTGCGTCCTGTTCAGATATTTTAATATCCAAGAGTTCTTGTAGAGAAATTTTTGCCTCTTGTGGCCCTTCTCCAGGAAACAAATAATCAGATAAAGTCACTTTATTGTTAGGTATATCCACTAAAACTCTTCTCGGAGGCTCATGTATACTATTTGTATCTAAAACACTCATATTACAAACAAAATTAACAATATGCTAGTTACAAACCTTCGGGCGTGCCGTGCTCTTCTTCAATAAGAGAATCCCAATGCATCTCGAGCCTAGCAGTTAAACTTCTCACAATATCTTGTACCACGGCTTGAGAAGCATCATTAATACTAGCTTTAGGATGTAACCAAATTTTGCAAGCAACATGACCTACTATACGAATCTGTCCATCGCAATTTTGTATTTCACAAGCGTCTTTCAATTTTTTAACATCCTAAACCAAGTAATAGAAATTACAAACTGTTTGCCAATAAAATGACACTTACATAAGGCAACATAATAGTAACTTGCATCGGTTTTACATCTCCACTTTCGTGGTGACCCGACTTTGCTCTTGGCACCTTTTTCTTTTTACCGACCAATTCTAAACAATCGTCGCCGTCTTTAATTTCGCCGTCATAAATAAAAACACCAGATTGTAAATTCTCATTAATAGAAGCTAAAATTTCTTGAACGTGTTTCTTTAAAGGCCAAGTATTAGAAGTTTCCATAATTGAAAAATGTTGATCTAATTCATATTTACATTCAATTTGAAGCCACTTTACAGTTAGTTTTGGTTGAAATTTAATTTCGGCTGGTTTTAGTGTAGATGAATCAATATCGTAACTTTTACAAGAATAACTTTGTGTTTTCACACAATAATTTAACACTAATTTTTCACTGTTATTGGGATTACCATATAAAAATTTATTTATGCTTAGCTTTCTGTGAATATTCGATAACATTGTTTTTATTTTGGGTGAAAAAGGTTTCAAAATGTCTTCGTGCGACACTACAAATATTCCTAACACGTACATTCCTCCAGGTAACATTCTCGTGACATGTTTTGCATGGTCCGCTACCCAACCGTCGGCCACGTCGGTGAATTTCTTTGCAGGTTTAACTGGACTTTTGTTTGCGTCTGCATTATACGAAGGTGTTTTCGCAAAGTGTATGATGTAATCTTTAGTTTGTGTAGGCTAAAAAGTAAAATCAAGTAAACATACTGTAGAAAGTAAATGAGGTTATGTACCTGTCCTAATATTAAACCGACTGTACATGTTTCTGATTTAGATAAGTTTACCATGTAAGATAAAAAATTGTCATCCGCAATTGCACTTCGAACCATTTTCTTTTTTAATTAAAACGACACTGAAATTTATAAAACAATTTTTAAAATGCTTGAACACGATGACAGCTGTCACAAATACTGCGCGAGTCGAGTGCCTAAAAATTCGTAAGTTAGTCTACATTATTGCACACGTGTATAGTTGGTTGCATAATGTATAGATAATTTTCAAGTCGGTTTTAAAAATTACTAGCGGGTCACCCCGTCGAAATTCGACTAAGTAGTTGTAGAGATGAATGTGTTAGAAAAATGAAATTTTCAAAAATTATTATAATGCACTTACTACCTACACCGATGATTGTTTGTTAATTTATTATTTTAAAAAAATTTATGAAATTGATAATTTGAAGAAAATAATTAGTGCTGACTTATATCTGGGGATCGACAGCGTCAATTTAAAAAAAAATAGTGGTCACCCCCATCGAAATCGACGAAGTTTTTGAAGATATGAATGAGCTATGACTATTTTATAAAAAAAATAAGAAAACTAACCTTAAAGATAACTAAGCCAAAGAGGGCAACATAAAAAACCGTCTCAAAAATCCAAAATTCACAAAAGCACGAAACGCAATTAAAAATGCACGCACCAACCTGATCATATCGCGTATTAGAAACGTACTGGTCGAATAAAAGTATTGAAAATTTTATCACCACTACCAAATGTATAATGTGTGCCTTATCGTATAAAACCAAATATTATCTACATTTATTCTCATTTATAATTTTTAAAATTGGATTATTTTAAATTATAAAATTGATTATTTTATTATGTATATTATAAAATATAAAACAATGTATGAAATTAATAATTTTGAGAAAAAAATTAGTGGTGACATATCTGTGGGTCAAGAGCTTCAATTTAAAAAAAAAATCATCAAAATCGGTCCAGTAGAAGTAGGCTATTATTATATATCAAGAAAAGGTTTAGCGTTTTAAATATATGGATAAGTGCAGATCGTCTTACAAAAGGTATGTAGTTTTGGATATGTTGTATGCACCTAGGCCTTTATTAAAATGCCTAGTTATGGAATTCTGCGCGCCTGTGCGCGCTTCAGTACAACCACTTTTGGTTTTTGCTCGATAACTCTTTACTAGTGCGCCCTACAAAAACATTATTCTTCCCTTTTTTCTAGAGCATGAAATTTTCTACAATTTACTCCAATAACATGTTTTGATAAACCTCATAGTTACCGAAATACAGAGCTTCAAAGCACACAATTTTTCAAGAAGTTATGGTAAACTACCACAAAAATAACGGATGTGGCCATACGAGGAACTTTTTCCGTCCGTCAAATCTTGGAATTTTTATCTTATAAATAAAATACATTAAAAAAAACTTTAAAAAGCGCACTGAAGAATCGTTTGGGTATTGAAGTTAGGCATGAAAACAGTTCCTGGTATGGCCACATCCATTGTTTTTAATATTAAATTTATTTATCCACGACCGTCCAATAATACGTTCATTACTCTATGATTTTTGACCAGTAATGTGTGTCTTTACTCACTAGTTGCAAATCATTGAATAATATACATATTACTCAACGATTATTATATTACTCAATGGTTTACCGGGCGACACAAGGGATTGGAAAACTTTTATAGCTCCGTTATTTGTCAACGTATCAAAATGAAATTTGCTGTGAGTTATAGTCATATAAATTGCAATTTGTTTAACTACTTTTGAAAATTCTTCCACTTCCGATTTTGGCGGAAATGAGATAAACTTTAGATTTTTAAATGCAACACCATATATATTTTTACATTTTTGAATTCTACATTAAATTTTGAATACAGTTCCATAAAAAATTAATTTTTTAAAAATAAATAAAATTTTTTTTTTCAAAAAATACTCGCGTAGTCAATGTATATTTGGTTTATAATATTTGCAGTCGTGGATAAAGTATAGTATCCTACTCGCGGGTAATGCTCACTACTCACTCTAATGATTACGACACTCGCCATACGGCTCGTGTCGCAAATTCATTCTTGTGAGTAATGAGCTTCATTACCCGCTCGTTGGATAATATACTATTTTATGTAAATATAAATAATAACATGGTAGTAAAAAAAATTCTTTTTTTAAATTGCTTTCGTCAGGGATCGAATCTAGGACTTCTGCGTGTAAGCAGAATTTTTAGACATGAACGGTCTAAAATGCTAATTTCATTATTTTTTTAAATTTGGCATAAATTCGAAGTTCAAAATATACATTATTTTATATGTTCAGAAAGCTAATTTTACGAGCTTTCAAAATATTAAGAAATATACCGGGTGTTCTATTTAAATTAAGAAATTTGTTGCATTGATTGTAAGGTGAATTAGTGAAAATTCTTAATTCGTAGTTTTGAAAATTTATTGTAAAATTAATTTGTTATACGTAGGTAAGTAATCTTTGAAAAATTAATAAATAAAAATAATATCGCACTTTCATCGCGGTAGCGATTTGTCCCGCGTTTTTCGGAGACATGTATGTAGAAGTGGAATAAGTTAACGATCCAAAAAATTAATTTAATAGATTTTTTTACCTGGGTGTTTCTTTTTCACGTGAGCTCACATTCTATACACAATTTTTTTTGTTTTTAAGAACACAATGCACAGTGAGTGAATACGGTGATGATAACGAAAATACTTTAGCTGTGCGTTCCCGCCAAACACAACTTCATAACCAGTGGTGTGTTTTAAAAGTTTACTAGAGGTGCTTTCCATTTGTTGAAAAGTACAGCTCCGAACAGTTCCTACAGTACCTGCTGAATATTTTGGTGTTCCATTTAAATTGGTACGACTAGTTTTTTGAACTGTTCCGAATTACATTCCCCTGCTCCCTATCGTACCTACCTATTTTTTGGTACGACTAGCTGTTCCACAAGTACAGTACGGTACAGTTCAGAAAATCAAATGGAAAGCACCTTAGGATGTAAAAGTTTTTTAATTTATTTTTTATTTTTATTATTAATTTTAAATTTAATTTTATATTAATATAAAGTATATATTATTAAAAAAAATTGTTAAAAAAAAAGTTGGTTCTACCAGGGATCGAACCAGCGACCTGCTGTATGTAAAGTTAAGTACATAGTCATGCGCAAAGCTTCCGCAGCTTTGCAAGATTGGTGTACGTAGACGCTTGTTCGAAGTAGCACATGATGGCATTCTGCTGGGTAACGAGTAAGTTGATTGTGTGTGAATAAGTTTATGTAATTAAAAACCAATAAAGTTAACAAGATCTTACGTTTCGTTTTTATCCATTATTAAGTATAAGATAACTACACGATACCACAACAGCCAGCTCCACAATTCATCAACTCAAAAATTAATATACGCTGAGAATTTGAATCATTTCTTATAAACTGAAACACAAACTTATTGTCTCGAAAATATATCCCTTTGCAGAAATTATTAGTAGGTTCCTGTTCACTGATTTATAAATTATTAGCTAACAAAAAGAATTATAAAAAAATTTTTTAAATCAAATAATGAGTCTTTACAATTTATACAAGAAAATTTCTAATTTTATATACGACAAAGTTTCTCTACTACTTTGCTTTTGAATTTCACTAGTATCTGCTTTAAAACTTGCACTCTGAACCACAAAACTATTGGTGCACTGTTTATTATTTTCTTGAACTTTTTTGTCTTTCATGATCATTGTAGGATTCTGAATTCACCGAACAATCTACTATGAGAAACGATTCTTCATCTTCATTCTCCTCCTCTTCATCTGCAAAGTCGTCCATAAATTCATCTTCATCATCTTCTGGATTATGAACAACAAATTTACCTAAAAATAAGTAAAAACGTTAAGAAAATTGAAAATGAAGTTTGATGTTGCAAGCTTACTATTTAATGTTGGAAATACAGTACCTGGTAGTAAAGAGGGACCACCACTATCTAACGCATCGCTATTGGTCGATGATTCTGAAATCACCGAACGATCTACAACATCGCTCGAATCCAGAAACGATTCTTCATCTTCATCCTCCTCCTCTTCATCTGCAAAATCGTCCATAAATTCATCTTCATCATCTTCTGGATTATGAACAATTAATTTACCTAAAAATAAGTAAAAACGTTAAAAAAATTGAAAATGAAGTTTGATGTTGGAAGCTTACCATTTATTGTTGGAAGTACAATATCTGGTAGTACAGAGGGATCTCGGTTATTTTTAACCATTAATTTCTTGATTAAGTTGGATATGTCTTCTCTTTTTTTTGTAATTACAAATTCGTCAAACCGATCCTTTAATATTTTTATAGGTGTACGGTAATCACTAATTGGATCCTAATTAAACATAAAAATGTTGTAATTTTAGTCGAATAATTTAAGCTTTTGATAATAATGACAGGCTCAATTAATAATAGTATATTATCCAACGAGCGGGTAATGAAGCTCATTACTCACAAGAATGAATTTATCTCTAATTAATCATTAGAGTGAGTAATGAGCATTACCCGCGAGTAGGATACTATACTTTATCCACGACTGCAAATATTATGAACCAAATATACATTGAATACGCGAGTATTTCTTGAAAAAAAAATTTTTATTTATTTAAAAAAATTAATTTTTTATGGAAATGTATTCAAAATTTAATGTAGAATTCAAAAATGTAAAAATATATATGGTGTTGCATTTAAAAATCTAAAGTTTACCTCATTTCCGGCGAAATAGGAAGTGGAAGAATTTTCAAAAGTAGTTAAACAAATTGCAATTTATATGACTATAACTCACAGCAAATTTCATTTTGATACGTTGATAAATAACGGAGCTATAAAAGTTTTCCAATCCCCTGTGTCGCCAGGTAAACCATTGAGTAATGTAATAGTCATTGAGTAATATGTATATTATTCAATGATTTGCAACTAGTGAGTAATGACACACATTACTGGTCAAAAATCGTAGAGTAATGAACGTATTATTGGACGGTCGTGGATAAACGTAATTACTTACTTCAAAGAATTGCTCAACATATTGCAAGAGATATAAGCCACAATCTTTGACTTTGGTTTGTTGAGAAACTTTTGGAAAAGCACCTTTAATGACGTCCTTATTAAAAATCTTGTTTTTACCCATTTTTGCCTTATATTCGCAAGTTAAATAATCTGTGAGAATGGTAAAAACTTGAGTTCTATTTGCTCCAGCCGAATCAAATATTAAAATACAAGCTCTAGAAGAACAATTTGTATTTTTCATTAGCAAAGTGCTTTAACAACTTACTGTTTTATCGGTGGTTGGTTCTGCTTTCGAGTTTTACTATCTGATTCCAGCTCACTCTCGTCGCCTTCAGCTTCATCTTTATCACTAACATCATCGTCCTCACAAGGAATAGCTTTTTCTTCTTTTTCTGCTTTTTCTACAAAAAAGAAGCATTACAATATGAATAATTAATTTGTTCAAATATTTACTTTTTCGCTTTATTGGTTCCAAAGAAATAGGTTTTCCGTCAAACCTCGAACACCCTTCCATACCAGGAAAGCATATAATGGCCAAAAAGCAATGGGAACTTTGAGTAATAGGAATAATAATATAGTCTTTTTCAAATAAGTTAAAGTTTTCGGTCAATTTTTCTACGCCCGCATATCTTTTCTGAGATGCACTTAAAGTTGCATCTACTTCCGCTGGATAACCTTTTCTAAAATTCATCATTTTAGTTTAGTTACATATCAAAAAAACACATCATACCTATTTGGCTTAGTAGTTAAATGCTTATAAAAAGACGTCGAGAATACATGTACTTTATCTTGCATTTCTTGAGGTAAGTTGAGGACTAAATATTTTAAATAAAAATCTATAATTACGTCATTTAAAAACTGATCTTGTGCTAGACATAAATAATCTTCGGTATTAATAGAAATTCCACCCTTTCCAGGAGGATAGATGAGAATTGTTCTAATTTCTTGATATCCTGCATTAGGAACGGATATACTTATTTCTTTAGGAAGCGTTTTAACAAATATGCCGATTGCTTCTTTTAGTGTTAACTCCTCCATGATACTATTGGGTTTACCGTAAATGTGTTTAAACACCGCTTTCATTTCTTCATTTACACTTTTGGGTACTATGGTTATTGTTTTATGTGTTTCTTCTTTAGATAAAGGATCAAAGTATATTTCACTTCCTTCAACCATACCTAATTGATCACGTATTGTTTGACCTTTAACAGAATTTACATAATAGAATATAATCGGTAGAGCCACTTCAAAATTTGCAAGAACTTTGATCATGTGTTTTCTTTCAATTACTATCGTTTTAATATCGTTTGGATCTTGTGGTGAAGGAACTTTCAGAACTATTCCTTTTGCTTTAATGACAAGCTATAAAAAATATTTTTGTAACAAATATTATAAATGTTTTGGTATAAACTTACTTGTTCTTTGGGAATATATCTATAAGAACCTATTCTAATTGTTTCGCAGTACAGACTTGTAGAAACTTCGGAATTATCTTCCATATCAAATTTTTTGCTAACACCTAAATAAGAAAAAGTATGTTAGGTTTATGGCTGAAAGATTTTGAAGAGGATGGGTGTTTGGAGTCAAGCTGGCTGTTTTAATCATAATAGGCATTTACGATAATGGAGAATTAGACTATTTTTTTTTTTATTTTTTTATGAAAATAGAGCTAAATAGAATAATTTTGGCTATTTTAATTTCTCTCGATCTTCAATATTAAGCCCAAAATTAATTTTTAAAAGTGCTTTAACCGAAAAAGGTCGTTTTTATTCATGTTGCAACAGCGCCTACAAAGCGAGTGAGATATAATAGGTCGAAAGTAGTTAAAAAGAGATAGACAATTCGGTTGTTTTTTAAAAATGTAATTAAAAGTGATGTGTAAATCGAATTTTATTATATTTTTTATTCAAGTTGTCAGAAAACTGACTGAAGTATTACATAGGTTACGATTTTTCTGACAGCTATAATAAAAAATACGGTTTTACATGAATTTTTATAATCAAATTCGAAAAACCAGTAGAAAACAGATTTTTTTCAAAAAACTGTCAGAAAAATCATAACCTATGTAATACTTCCGTCAGTTTTCTGACAACTTGAATAAAAAATATAATAAAATTCGATTTTACACATCACTTTTAACCACATTTTTGAAAAAAACAACCGCATTGTCTATCTCTTTTTAACTACTTTCGACCGTATTATGGTGGGTTTCCATTGCGCGTTATGCGGTACGCGTTATGGCTGCGCGATGATTCTATTGGTCGATTTTCTATTGGTCGATTTTCGAAAATCGACCAATAGAATCATCGCGCAGCCATAACGCGTACCGCATAACGCGCAATGGAAACCCACCATTATATCTCCCTCGCTTTGTAGGGCGCTGTTGCAACATAAATAAAAACGACCTTTTTCGGTTAAAGCACTTTTAAAAATTAATTTTGGGCCTAATTTACGAGTTATAGAAAAATGAAAAAAACAGAACTGATCGATTTTATTTGCTCTATTCATTGGCATTATCAAAAGTTAAAAATTCAGATACAGTCTAATTCTCCATTGGAGAGGATGAAATTGGTATGTACCAAGGTAATAAATATGCCGACGGACTATCTAAATGCTGTTTTGACCGCGTGCTGCCATCTAAGGAGAGATTGGCGAGTTAAGTTTGCTGCAAACATCACAGCGTTGAAGTCGTGCCATCTAGCGGCAAGTTGGGGTACTATTGCAATACTAAAGTCGAAATTTTGACTCTCCTGGGCCTAATAGATTTTTTTGAGTATTTTTTACGACCTCTCCGATGTGTTTTACATAAGAAAAGTTATATATGCGTAGCATATTATTATACTGTGGCAGTATAATTATTATTATAATAATTATAATATTATTATAATAATCGAAGATGTACACACCGGACATATCGGAGTAGTAAGCTCATTAGCAAGAGCACGACAATCCATGTACTGGTACGGTCAAAGTAACGACATCAAAAATTACATTGAACAATGTTCAGTGTGCCAAAGAACACAAAGAAAAAATGTTAGGGAACCATTACTACAAAAAACAATCCCAGAGTATCCATTTCAAACGGTTTCATACATCGTAATAGCTGATCACTACTCTGGTTTTATTGACTTTAGAAAATTAAAATCTTCAACTTCGGCTGAGGTCATTCTAATGTTAAGAATGTGGTTCGCTACGCACGGAATACCTGAAACACTGGAATCCGATGGTGGTCCACAGTTTACATCGAAAAAGTTGACAGAATTTAAAGAAAACTGGAAATTCAATCATCGAGTGTCAAGTCCGCATTATGCTAAATCTAACGGATTTGCTGAAAGAAACGTAGAAACAGCGAAAAATCTGCTAAAACGCTGCTCGATTGATAAAACAGATATTTACCAAGCATTATTAACGTTGCGTAATACACCTAGAAACAATATACTCCAATCACCGAACGAAAAGTTTATTTAGTAGAAAAACTCGAATAACTTTACCAACTCCGAGAGATAAACTAAAGCCCAAAATCGTAAAAGGTGTTACCGAAGAGTTACAAAAAGTTAGGTCAGTACAAAAACAATATGCAGATCGAGGAGCCAAACCGACCGAAACACTTGAAGTCGGAGATAAAGTGGCAATGAATACCGGACATAGACAATGGGAAGGAGCAACAGTAGTTGAGAAAACGGAATATCCAAGATCTGTTGTTGTAGAAACTACGTCAGGCACACGATATCGTCGTAACTCACATCTTCTTAGAAAAACAAAAGCCGACATTAGAGGAGAAACATCAGTTCTACCGAATTCAACTCTCGACGTTATTCCTACGAATGAAGAAAACATAAGCTTCGAGAGTTGACAAATAGAAAAGCAAGTGAGACGAACAAGTGAAAGTGCACCGAAAGTCACTCGGGCAGGAAGGGTCATCAAACCAGTTATAAAATTCGACCCGTCGACATAAAAAATTGAAAATAAATGTTTTTGTTATTTCAACATTGTATTTTTAGGTATATGTTGTATTTTGATTAATTTACTAATATTGTTTAGTTTTTTCTCTCAAAAAAAGAGGGATGTCACATGACATGTATTAATTAATATTGTACTACTAGCATCATTATGTTAATAAAGCAGTCCAATTCCAACGCTCGCTTGTGTTACAGTATGTACCAAAAATTCTGTAAAAATTATCTCAACGATAAAAATTAAGGAATAGCATTATGGTTTGACATAATTGAAACGAATAATTTCATTTGAGATTAAAAATTACGGTTGTTAATTTTTAGTCAACGGAAAGTATTATTTTCAAATCGAATTATGGTTTGACATAATGCTAACTATAATTTGTACAATTTTTATTTTAAATGGAATTATCGATTGTCACCTTTCCTCATTGTCGCAAGATAATTTTTGAATACAAATTTTTCTTACTCAAAATTATTCTTTGATAGTTTTGTAAATGAGAATTAAAATGTTTAATATAAAATTTGTCGTTGAGATAAAAATAAATAAGTTTAAATTTTATTCTTCTGCTATTTAAATTTATTATTCCGTGAATTTTTGTTTTATAATTTATCAACCGTTTTATTGTTCATTGCTACACCTAATTTTTTCTCATTCTCACCTGAAGAAATTATCGTTGACATAAATTTTAGCAGTAAGTTAAAAATTATGTCAAGACATATAACTGTAGGAAGATTTTAGAATGTCCTCAACAAAATTGACTTGTTTGTAATTATGCTAATCGTAAAAATAATAGTAAAAGCGTTGATTGAAAGAGTTTTACAAGATACGCAAGCTTATGGAACAAAATGTGCCGTACAATGGGTCGACCTTGTGGCGATGGTGCTCTGCCATTGGCGCATCTCGACCCAAACTGCTAGTTTGTAGGCAGCGGGGAGAAAAAACTGGTAGGAAAACAGGCACACATTTTAACTAAGCGATGCGTATCTTCATAAAACTCCTTCAATCAACGGTAAAAGTTTGTCAAGTGAGAATTAAAAAAAATTAACGACTCTTAATTTTATCGTTGAGATAATATTTAGTTAATCGTTTAAAATATGTTTAAGGACTAAAAACACAAATACATACTTACGTTAAAATAATAAAAATTTACACAAATTTAAAATTACACACGTTAAAATTTTAAAAGGACTAACAAATTGAAATAAACTTAATTTTAAGAAATCGGATACCTAAAACAAATGTAAGCAAATGATAGCAACCTACGGACCTGGAAGGTCACGCAGTCGCGTTTATAAATTTAATTTAATATTCAATGTGAAAGAGCGATATTTGTTAAAATATAAATGAGGTTGTTCCTGGTAGGCATCCCAAATAACAGTCCTGTATGCCTTCAAAGAAAAAATCTGTTTCTAATTATTAGCATAACATTGGCCGTCTGATAAGATGGGTTGTCTGTGGTTATACACATACAACTGTGCTCACAATCAACGAGTATATACTTGATTATACGCCAGGATATCTTGTTATTTAAATTTAAAACTTATTTATGTAAGATAAAATCACCGACAAACTAAACCGACAAAATAACTGGAGATTCTGTGATTCAAAATAAGATTTTTTTCGAAAACGCCTCCTTAAAAAATACAGGGCATAATTTTTAAAGGTTTTTTTAATACTTGTCTAAAACTAGAAAAGATAAATTCAGCTAAAATTTGGTGCACTCTAATATCTAATCAGTGGCGTATTTCCTTTTTTCGAAAACTCGCGAATAATTTGTAGGTATACTGTTTTTGATGGGCAAAAAAATGGCAGTGGTCAGGTCGTGATAAGGGTATGTTACCTTACAAAATAATAGGCCCTTATTAAAAATCTAAGTTTTGGAATTTGGCGCGACTGTGCGCGTTTCAGTAGTCACTTTTGTGTCACTTCTTTCGGTTTTTGCTCGATAATTCTTTACTAGTGCGAATTGTTGCCTGAAAAGTCTAAAACTTTATATTTAAAATTCCAAAACTTTTCGCCTGCGGCCCCAAATATAACAAATTACGTTTTTAAAACACCAATATGCTTCGTATAAACCAACAGGAGCACCAGATGAAACCTACTATGTGCCTACTTATCAATAAATATAAATAAATGACATCACGTAGCCTGAATTTCATTTTATTAAAATGAAGAAAATCTATCTTATAAATAAAATACATTAAAAAAAACTTTAAAAAGCGCACTAAAGAATCGTTTGGGTATTGAAGTTAGGCATGAAAACAGTTCCTGGTATGGCCACATCCATTGTTTTTAATATTAAATTTATTTTTATGTAAATATAAATAATAATAACATGGTAGTAAAAATAGTATTTTTTACAACATGAGATGAAACATACGTTTTTTTCGTGAGATAGAATTTAATTCACAAGCCCCGTAGGGGCGAGTGAATTAATCTTTCGAACGAAAAAAACGGATTTCATCTCGAGTCGTAAATGCTATTTTTTCTACGACGATAATTAGTACATTTTAAAAAAATAATTCTTTTTACTAAAATGTGAACCGACCACAAAAAAACTGGTTTCACCTCATGTTGTAAACAACATCTGCTTGTAATAACACTTTTTCTCACTAGAGACGAAAATGCTATTTTCGTAACGAGTAAGTGATGACGAAATGCTTAGTTTCACATATGGGAGTAGAAAAAAATTTTTTTTATTTAAAAATTCTTTTTTTAAATTGCTTTCGTCAGGGATCGAATCTAGGACTTCTACGTGTAAGCAGAATTTTTAGACATGAACTGTCTAAAATGCTAATTTCATTATTTTTTTAAATTTGGCATAAATTCAAAGTTCAAAATATACATTATTTTATATGTTCAGAAAGCTAATTTTACGAGCTTTCAAAATATTAAGAAATATACCGGGTGTTCTATTTAAATTAAGAAATTTGTTGCATTTCCAGTTAAACCGGAAGTCAAAATATAAAGTGTTTGGTATCGTATAATAGTTAATTTTACGAGCTTTCAAAATATCGAAAAACATACAGGATGTTCCTAAAATTTTTAATATTTTTGTAATTTCCGGTTTAACCGGAAGCGTTTTGCTAAGCGAAAATAGTGTCCAATAATAGATATTTATGGAATTGATATATATTATATATAAATTTTGAAGTTTTCAATTCTATTACTAAAGAAATTACAGATTTTTGAAGTTTTGACATTCAAAAAATCATTACTCCAAAACGACTTGAGAGATTTTGATAAAAATTTATATTTCGATATGTGTAGTAAACGAGGGTTTTACTGCTAAGAACTCACGCGTTGAACGAATTTTGATGAATTTTTTTTATTGAGTTCAAAATACCCTAAAGATCAAAGTTTATATTGTTAAAAAGTGTGCATTTGCCTCATCATCTTTTTAAACCACTTCTTGTGAACTCAATTTTCAAAATCATAAAAATTAGCTGAAAAAGAATTTTTATTTCAAAATTTTGGGTGCAAATGCTTACGGGTTTGATAATTAGTAACTAAGCAACAATTTTACGGAAAAAAAATTTCAAAAATGCATGATGAAATTCTTATTAACATTTAATAAACAAGAGCTAGTGAAGCACTTCTAGGCATCTCAGAAACTTCAAATTTGGCACCAATGTATATAATGTCCTCAAGATCAATAAAAAAAGTCTGCAGGTCCTGAAAACCCTCTGGGAGTCGATTGAAGGGGGAGGGGGGGACGCCCCGTACTTTTTAGAGGAAATCGGACCTTTTTACGGATCTCTAGAGTGTAATGTACAATGACACCAAATTTCAAGTTCTTAGGATGCTTAAAAGTGCTTGTGACTCAAAGTAACAAAATCACAAGAATTGGTTAAAAAGACGATGAGGCAAATGCACACGTTTTCACAGTATAAACTTTGATCATTAGGGTATTTAGAATATAATAAAAAAGATTTCATTAAAACTCGATCAAGGAGTTGGTTCTTCTCAGTGTTATTATTTTTCAGCAAATTCGTAAGATGACGTTACTTGGAGTTACAAGCACTTTTAAGCATCCTAGGAACTTGTAATTTGGTGTCGTTGTAGAACACACTCTAAAGATCTCTAGATAAGTCTAATTTTTTCTAATAAAAAACGGGGGTGTTCCCCCCCCCCTTTCAATCGGCCCCAGAGGGTTTTCAGAACTTGAAGACTTTTTTTTATTAATCTTGAGGACATCATATATATTGGTGCCAAATTTGAAGTTTCTGAGATGCCTAGAAGTGCTTCATTAGTTACTATTAAGTAAATGTTAATAAGAATTTCATCATGCGTTTTAAAATTTTTTTTTTCGTAAACTTGTTGCTTAGTTACTAATTATCAAACGCGTAAGCATTTGCACCCAAAATTTTGAAATAAAAATTCTTTTTTCATGATTTTGAAAATTGAGTTCACAAGAAGTGGTTTAAATAGATGATGAGGCAAATGCACACTTTTTAACAATATAAACTTTGATCTTTAGGGTATTTAGAAATCAATATAAAAAATTTCATCAAAATTCGTTCAAGGCGTGGGTACTTCGCAGTTTATGCTCTTTTCAGTCTAATATGACTCCATTAATAGAGAATTACGTTTTCTGTAACATATCCAAAAATTTATATTTTTCTCGATTATAACAACATTTTCTTGGATTGGAAAAAGTTAAAACAGAGTGTCCATCATCTTAATGGTTTATTGGTTCAATTTAAAGATAAAATGAGTAACAGTTTGTGGCCATATAATAATGAACATAAAAAATTACAAATAAGACCACAATATGTGGAATATAATATACAGGGTTAGTGTGGAGGGACGCACCAAACGCTAAAGTTTATTTTACATGACAAGACGAAAAACCCAAAAATTGTAGTCCGATTTTTATTGGTTTACAAGTTACAGCGTCTTAAAAGTTTGAATATTTAGTAATATACAGTAGAACCCCGTTAAAACGTACCACCAGGAGCCAAAAAAATTGGTATGTTATAACATGGTTATAACCGGCATCCGTAATAAAAAAATGTTTGTGTTTATTTGTTTTAAAATGGGACATAGGATTTAGTACGTAATATCCAGAGGTACGTTATAAAGGGGTACTTTATAACGGGGCTCTACTGTAATTTCTAAAAACACACTTTTTGAACTTTGAAGCTCTGTATTTCAGTAACTATGGGGTTTAGAAAAAAATGTTTGTGAGGTAAATTGTAGCAAATTATGTGCTTTAGAAGAAAGGTAAGAATCATATTTTTCGTAGGACGCACTAGTAAAGATTTATCGAGCAATAACCGAAAAAAGTGGCCGTACTGAAATGGCTCTTGTTTCCATACAACATAGCAGCCATTTTCTTTTATCACTTTATAGTCGAAGATATCAAACAAATACTCAAACCGAATCATTTTGTTCAACTACAGGTAAGTCCTCTATCCAAACACAGATGATATAAAAATTCATCAATAAAACATTATATTTTTTTTTCAATGTAAGTAATATTTATTTGAATGTGTAAGTGTATTTTAAGTTAAGAAATATTTCAAGAAATGAAACATTTAGTTTAAGAAAAATAGAAAAACTTTGTTAATCAAAATTAATTAAATTTGCATTTTGAAAAATCCATTTCAGGATGTTCGGTCATAAACCTACAAAATAAAGTTAATAAAGAAACAAAGTAAAAAATTTATTTAATGACTTACTTTTGAAGAACGTCTTGCTTCTTTTTTTCGTCGCTCGTAGGTAAACCCATTTCCTTTTGTCTTTGATCGTACATCATTTTTTCTACCAAACCTCTCGTTTCCCCATCGAGATCACTTAACTTTGAAGGTTCGGGATTAATCTTTTTAGTGGAAATTTCAAGATCAGAATTTACCAATTTTGACCACCAATTCATTTTGTTAATCTTCAAATAAAAAATGTTAAAGGACAATTTTCAAAAATGGCCCAAATTACCTTTTCTATATTTAATAATATTTGAACTCCATCCTCGATTACCCAAGTCGACTCTTCAACTTTAATCTCGTGCGGAAAATCGTCGTCGATTATGGGAGGTTGTCCTTTGAGCCCAACGGTGAGATGTTTTTTAGTAAATTTCACAATAACGTCCTTTTGTCTGGCTTTAAAGTTTATATTTAAAGGTACGCGAATCTGTAACAAAAACATCACGATTTTAACTTTCGAAGGACAATAATCAAAATAATAATTATTTACTAATAAAATTAAGTTAGTGATGAAATTACAATAATTGGTTTCTCAGAGTCTCAAGAACAATTTTTGCATTTATAATTTGATACGCCTTGACCCAATCAACAAGACGAATACGACGTAAAGAATTTATTTATACAAAAGACAAAATAATTTTAATTATTATTGTTAAATTGAATCACTCGCGTTTGCCAGAAATCTATTTATTAATTAATAATAATTACGCACGTCAGTTGAGAAATTTTGGAAATAACTCAAGGATTTATAAATAAAGTATGTATCGATTTGTATAAAATTGCAAAATTTTTGAAATAAACAAATTCAAGTTCAAGTCTTCGTGTCAAGGATACCATTGCCCTCTTTTTAACAAAATAATTTAATTTGCGATTTACATAAAATTTGTTTAAAT
Source organism: Malthinus seriepunctatus (assembly GCA_963924605.1). Classification (NCBI taxonomy): domain Eukaryota; kingdom Metazoa; phylum Arthropoda; class Insecta; order Coleoptera; family Cantharidae; genus Malthinus; species Malthinus seriepunctatus. The sequence goes on from OZ004600.1 coordinate 3,583,276, forward strand.
AAAAGAAGAATAGAAACACGGAGTAAAACAACTTTTATTTATAGTCCAGCCAAAGCAGATGAAATAAAGGGCTAACTTCGGAATGAAAATCAGAAAGTTAAATATTTGAATAAACTTAAATTTTGAGGTTCTAAAGACTTGCTCAAAAGTCTCAAAAAACCTCGGGTCCGCGATCACAAATATCGTTTTTTGAAAATATCTCGTTTCCTATGCATCATACGTCATTAGAGGTTATTACAAAAATTGTAGATTATAAAATTCTCTACAAATTTCATCTGATTCATTTTTTGTACGATCAACCGTTTTCGAAATATAGCGCAGAGAGCGGAAGGAGCAAAAAATTTTGTGACTTTTGACCTTGCACATCTTGATACGCGGACACGAGATTGTATGAGACTTTTGAGCAAGTCTTTAAAACGTCAAAACATAGGTTTATGCAAATATTTAGCTTTCTGACTTTCATTCCGAAGCTATATCCTTCTTCGACTGGACTATTATTAGCTTATATCATTTGAATTAATTTTCTAATTTTAAGGAATGGCAAGCAGGTAGTTACATAAAGAAAGACAAAGATGACAAAGCAGGAAGACAGACACAATTAGAGACGAGGGGAAGTAGATGATAAGGGATGTCAGACAGACAGAAACACTTGATAAAAATACATGGAAGTAATAACAATAATTGATTGTAGTAGTAATTTATAATTAATAATCAAGGCAAATTTAAAAGTATAATTAGTTTTGCTTACAAAAAGATATGAAAAAGGCTCATATCGTACGTAACACAATTATTGACGCAGATACTGTCTCATTTATAAATTAATTTAAAGGTTATATCTGATAAGTTACATATTAATCAATAGTTAGCAATCTATCAATGACTAATCAAACTATCTCAAATAAATCAATTTTACTTACAACAAAATTCTTGTCCAGGAGTATGGAGAGCAATTTTTATAATTAATTAATTTAATAGAAATCTAAAACATGTTATATGTTATTAGTTCATTGTTTCCTTATCATAAACAAATTCATGACGTCATTTACGAAATTATTAATTACATTTCGATTATCCGCGTGTCTGTTAATTTTTATCACTTCCTCAAGATGGCCTACCTTAAAATGGCCGCCCTTGTGCGTAATACAAAGGGCCAACCGAGTAATTTCGAAAACCCACTTAGGTTAAGCAATAAGGCTTAAAGCGATATGTGTGAAATTATTAAATATCGTAGCAAATTTGAGTGTCAAGTACAAGAATGTCAATGACAAGAAAGAGCCAAAGTTACGCATATTAAACCCTCTATGCTAACTAAACAATAAATAATTAATAATAAACAAACGTAAAATGCATGCTAAATGGCTTTAAAATTTTAATTAGATAAACGCGATGTCAATGATCAAACAATAACATTCAGAAAATGTTATGTAATTTTTGTTAAATAGAACGAACGAGAGGTTCGTCTTTCGCCCTCAGTTTCTTTTTGATTGTCTTCATCGCAACTATGTGCACTAACGAGGTAAGTACATCAAAATATTTATAAATTCAGTTATTTTATGATTAATTATTATTGCTGATTATTAATTTCGGAGGTGACGGTTAAGGTACGTTAGCCCTACACTGTTCGACAGTTACAATAAAGAGTTTGTGTTTAAGTCCGGTTTAGCTGTCATTTGAAATCCTTTTTGGAATAACCATAAGAACATTTTGACACTATTTAAAGCCTCTTGGCGCCCTTAACATTTTTTGGAGCCGTCTGGAGAAAATTAGACCTCACCTACATCTTTGAACAGCCCCAACTCTCTTTAAAGCGTTTTGAAGTACTTTCGAAAATTCAGCTGTCCTTTAGAACCTTTGACAGTCTTTTGAAAACGGTTTTAGAAAAATCATTAGAATGTTTAGGCACTATTTAAAGCTCCTTGATGCCCTTAAAAATTTTTGGAGCCGTCTGTAGAAAATTAGAGCTCATCAACATCTTTGAACAGTCCCAACTCTCTTTAGAGCGTTTTGAAGTACTTTCGAACATCCAGCTGTCCTTTAGAACGCGAACTTTAGGCACTATTTAATGCCTCTTAACGTCCGTAAAATTTTTTGAAGCCTTCTGAAGAAAATTATACCTCATCTACATATTAAAACACCCCCAACTCTTTTCAGAAAGTTTTGAAGAACTTTCGAACATTCAGCTGTATTTTAGTAACCGTGACAGTCCTTTGAAACCCTTTTTGAAAAAAATCATTAGAACGTTTAAGCACTATTTAAAGCTCCTTGATGCGCTTAAAAATTTTTGGAGCCGCCTGGAGAAAATTAGAGCTCATCAACATCTTTGAACAGTCCCAACTCTCTTTAGAGCGTTCTGAAGTACTTTCGAACATCCAGCTGTCCTTTAGAACGCGAACTTTAGGCACTATTTAATGCCTCTTGACGTCCTTAAAATTTTTTGAAGTTTTCTGGAGAAAATGAGACCTTATCTACATATTGAAACAGCCCCAACTCTCATCAGAGAGTTTTGAAGAACTTTAGAACATTCAGCTGTCTTTTAGAAACCGTGACAGATCTTCGAAACCTATTTTGGAAAAATCATCAGAACTTTTAGGCATTATTTAAAGACTCTTGACGTCCTTAAAAATTTTTGAAGTTTTCTGGAGAAAATTAGACCTTATTTACATATTGAAACAGCCCCAACTCTCTTCAGAGAGTTTTGAAAATTTTTTGATCATTAAGCTGTCTTTTAGAAACCATGACAGTTCTTTGAAACCCTTTTTGAAAAAATCATTAGAACGTTTAGGCACTATTTAAAGCCTCTTGACGTCCTTCAAATTTTTTGAAGTTTTCTGGAGAAAATTAGACCTCATCTACATATTGAAACAGCCCCAACTCTCTTCAGGGGGTTTTGAAGAACTTTCGAACATTCAGCTGTCTTTTAGAAACCGTGACAGTCCTTCGAAACCCATTTTAGAAAAATCATCAGAACTTTTAGGCATTATTTAAAGACTCTTGACGTCCTTCAAATTTTTTGAAGTTTTCTGGAGAAAATTAGACCTTATATACATATTGAAACAGCCCCAACTCTCTTCAGAGAGTTTTGAAAATTTTTTGATCATTAAGCTGTCTTTTAGAAACCATGACAGTTCTTTGAAACCCTTTTTGAAAAAATCATTAGAACGTTTAGGCACTATTTAAAGCCTCTTGACGTCCTTCAAATTTTTTGAAGTTTTCTGGAGAAAATTAGACCTCATCTACATATTGAAACAGCCCCAACTCTCTTCAGGGGGTTTTGAAGAACTTTCGAACATTCAGCTGTCTTTTAGAAACCGTGACAGTCCTTCGAAACCCATTTTAGAAAAATCATCAGAACTTTTAGGCATTATTTAAAGACTCTTGACGTCCTTAAAATTTTTTGAAGTTTTCTGGAGAAAATTAGACCTCATCTACATATTGAAACAGCCCTAACTCTCTTCAGGGGGTTTTGAAGAACTTTCGAACATTCAGCTGTCTTTTAGAAACCGTGACAGTCCTTCGAAACCCATTTTAGAAAAATCATCAGAACTTTTAGGCATTATTTAAAGACTCTTGACGTCCTTAAAATTTTTTGAAGTTTTCTGGAGAAAATTAGACCTCATCTACATATTGAAACAGCCCTAACTCTCTTCAGGGGGTTTTGAAGAACTTTCGAACATTCAGCTGTCTTTTAGAAACCGTGACAGTCCTTCGAAACCCATTTTAGAAAAATCATCAGAACTTTTAGGCATTATTTAAAGACTCTTGACGTCCTTAAAATTTTTTGAAGTTTTCTGGAGAAAATTAGACCTTATTTACATATTGAAACAGCCCCAACTTTCTTCAGGGGGTTTTGAAGAACTTTCGAACATTCAGCTATCTTTTAGAAACCGTGACAGTCCTTCGAAACCCATTTTAGAAAAATCATCAGAACTTTTAGGCATTATTTAAAGACTCTTGACGTCCTTCAAATTTTTTGAAGTTTTCTGGAGAAAATGAGACCTTATCTACATATTGAAACAGCCCCAACTCTCATCAGAGAGTTTTGAAGAACTTTAGAACATTCAGCTGTCTTTTAGAAACCGTGACAGATCTTCGAAACCTATTTTGGAAAAATCATCAGAACGATTAGGCATTATTTAAAGCCTCTTGACGTCCTTAAAAATTATTGAAGTTTTCTGGAGAAAATTAGACCTTATCTACATATTGAAACAGCCTCAACTCTCTTCAGAAAGTTTTGAAGAACTTTCGAACATTCAGCTGTCTTTTAGAAACCGTGACAGTCCTTCGAAACCCATTTTAGAAAAATCATCAGAACTTTTAGGCATTATTTAAAGACTCTTGACGTCCTTAAAAATTTTTGAAGTTTTCTGGAGAAAATTAGACCTTATTTACATATTGAAACAGCCCCAACTCTCTTCAGAGAGTTTTGAAAATTTTTTGATCATTAAGCTGTCTTTTAGAAACCATGACAGTTCTTTGAAACCCTTTTTGAAAAAATCATTAGAACGTTTAGGCACTATTTAAAGCCTCTTGACGTCCTTCAAATTTTTTGAAGTTTTCTGGAGAAAATTAGACCTCATCTACATATTGAAACAGCCCCAACTCTCTTCAGGGGGTTTTGAAGAACTTTCGAACATTCAGCTGTCTTTTAGAAACCGTGACAGTCCTTCGAAACCCATTTTAGAAAAATCATCAGAACTTTTAGGCATTATTTAAAGACTCTTGACGTCCTTAAAATTTTTTGAAGTTTTCTGGAGAAAATTAGACCTTATATACATATTGAAACAGCCCCAACTCTCTTCAGAGAGTTTTGAAAATTTTTTGATCATTAAGCTGTCTTTTAGAAACCATGACAGTTCTTTGAAACCCTTTTTGAAAAAATCATTAGAACGTTTAGGCACTATTTAAAGCCTCTTGACGTCCTTCAAATTTTTTGAAGTTTTCTGGAGAAAATTAGACCTCATCTACATATTGAAACAGCCCCAACTCTCTTCAGGGGGTTTTGAAGAACTTTCGAACATTCAGCTGTCTTTTAGAAACCGTGACAGTCCTTCGAAACCCATTTTAGAAAAATCATCAGAACTTTTAGGCATTATTTAAAGACTCTTGACGTCCTTAAAATTTTTTGAAGTTTTCTGGAGAAAATTAGACCTTATTTACATATTGAAACAGCCCCAACTTTCTTCAGGGGGTTTTGAAGAACTTTCGAACATTCAGCTGTCTTTTAGAAACCGTGACAGTCCTTCGAAACCCATTTTGGAAAAATCATCAGAACTTTTAGGCATTATTTAAAGACTCTTGACGTCCTTAAAAATTTTTGAAGTTTTCTGGAGAAAATTAGACCTTATTTACATATTGAAACAGCCCCAACTCTCTTCAGAAAGTTTTGAAGAACTTTCGAACATTCAGCTGTCTTTTAGAAACCGTGACAGTCCTTCGAAACCCATTTTAGAAAAATCATCAGAACTTTTAGGCATTATTTAAAGACTCTTGACGTCCTTAAAATTTTTTGAAGTTTTCTGGAGAAAATTAGACCTTATTTACATATTGAAACAGCCCCAACTTTCTTCAGGGGGTTTTGAAGAACTTTCGAACATTCAGCTGTCTTTTAGAAACCGTGACAGTCCTTCGAAACCCATTTTGGAAAAATCATCAGAACTTTTAGGCATTATTTAAAGACTCTTGACGTCCTTAAAAATTTTTGAAGTTTTCTGGAGAAAATTAGGCCTTATTTACATATTGAAACAGCCCCAACTCTCTTCAGAGAGTTTTTAAAAATTTTTGATCATTAAGCTGTCTTTTAGAAACCATGACAGTTCTTTGAAACCCTTTTTGAAAAAATCATTAGAACGTTTAGGCACTATTTAAAGACTCTTGACGTCCTTAAAAATTTTTGATGCCTTCTGGAGAAAATTAGAAGTCACCTACATCTTAAATTAGCACTATAGAGTCTCGAGATGAAAACGATGAAAGAAACGCTCTTGTATCCACCCTTCTCAATCTTTGATTTCTAACAGTTTCAATCTCACAGCGTTTCTGAACCTTTAAAACTTCTCGTAAAGTACTCGATTTTTTCCAAAAAAAACGCCATCGTCCATCAGATTTCTCCAAACCCGAGACTCAAAATTTTGATTACATCTTATAAAATTCATTCGATAAGCTCGTACGTCGAAAGTCGTAACTCGAATACGCATTCTTCGCCGTTCCTCCAAGGTTTACAACATTACTATATGACACTTTTAATCGACAGTAAAGAATTTTAAAGTACTACTTAAATATTCCATTTACGATAATCGACGGAATGCATTTAAACAAAGTAATTTTGTGTAATTGCATTTAAAAAAATTCGTATCAAAAGATAAGGCGAGGTTCCAGTAACTTTCATTTATTTTTTTTAAACAAAGGAAGTTTAGTAGTCCAATTTGAATTTTTTAGTACAGTGCCTTCGTGAATAACGTGAACTCACGTGACCAATTTGCTAGGCAACCAACAACCACGAACTTGGATGGTTGGTGGTTGTCTAGCAAATTGGTCACATGGGTTGATGTATGAGCATGTTATGAACATCAATGAACGAGAAGCGTGCGCGATTTGTATACAGTGTTGGGCAAAATTTTTCGGAGCTAAAATCAAAATTTTATAGGTAATGGATGCTTTTAGGCAAAGACGCTAATTAAATTAAGCGACAATGGAATTGTTCAAATTACGCTTAAATATACAGAAGGTTGTAACTTAAGCGTGCAATTAAGAGACGTCTAATAAATTTACACTTTTCTCATTATAAATATAGAAATTAACATAATTTAAAGCTACTAGCAATTGCTTCTATAAAAGAACAATTCATTATTATTTGCAAAATGACGTGAGAGTAAAAATATTATATTTATTAAGGTCATTTAAAGCAGTAATACCGTAGGTATTGTAATTGTCTTTCGTTAGACGCAAGTTGTCTCGTAGGGAATCCAACAGTAGCACGTGTACGTACGTATTTTTTTTATAATTTTGCATTCACTATAATAAAATGTGTTATAAGATCCGTTTCGAAAGCTGGTGGTTTTATTAAAGAACCTTGATTAAAAAAGTAGTTCCCTATTTTTGAACTATTTAAACATAAGAACGTTAAACAAAATAAAAGCTGGTCATAACTCGTCATAATTGAAATTTTTCGAGCCGCCATTTTGTCAAAATGGCGACTTTGTGAAAAACAAAAGAGACGCAACTTTGTTATTATTTTTTTGCCGCTATATAATTATTACCCACGTCGATAATTTGCATTCCAATCTGATGTACGTAAATTTAAAGCGATCGATCTTAAGTCAACATCGATCGACAACTAAAATTAAATATTTTTCCTTTGTAAAAATTTATGATCCAAGTCGTATGTAATAAATAAAGGCGAATCGTGAGTGCAATTTACTTGCAATGATAAAGAGTCAATTAAATCACGTATTTGCTATTAATTTAATTAGATAGGAGGTTCTGGAGAATAATTAATTTACTACCATTTTCAGAACAACCTGATGGTATCCGTAACCATCCGTAACTCAAATGAGAGCAGATAATTATTGTAAATTTATGATCTTCTTTTTGTCACTCTCACTGTATCTCAACGAAATAAAAGTTGCCCGAAACTCTGTTATTCTTTATGAAACATCATGTATTTTACATCAGTTGTAAGTCAACAATGTTGCCAAATTCACGATTTATTACTAAAAAAAAATTTTTCGATATTTGGAGTCCTTCGTAATTTCAAAAACACAATTTTGATGAAAGGACCTTGCTCAATTCTTATGGATTACAGTTTTCAGTTATGTTTTAAAATTTTGGTAAATTGTTACTTATCAAAAGCCTCAACGGAAACAAGGCTCAAAGATCTTCCACATATTTTTGCAACGTAAAGTAAAACAACCGGGCTATTAGAGGGTGTAGTATTTTGAAGTAATTCTGGAGATGGAGGGGACCCCTGGATCCTGTTGAAAGTTCTAGGTCTACCGTCTAAAATGCGCAAGGCTCATAAATCAAGTCCTCCTCAAGTTTTGAAGAATCAAAATTGAATTAATGAGTCCCTCCGAGTATTTCGGAGCTCAGTTTAATGGCGCACTGCCGTGGTTGAAGGAGGAGGGATATATCACCTACACTTCGAGTAAAATTAGCAAAGAGGTTCTAGCCACATCCGAATTTTCTATATTGGATTCATCCACCTCACCTCCAAATTAATAGTAAACTAACGGATAAATGTATTAAAAGAAACACTTTGATAGGGTCAACTACATCCTGAAAAACTGAAAAACACCAATGAACAAGCGAATTATGTTTTCGACCAATATAGTCCTTTAGTCTTCAATTGAACAATTGAATTACAAGTAGTTGACAAGAGATGACGCTTTTTCAAAATTCAAAATTTTTAGTTTTACGTTTGAAGAAAAAATAAAATGTTTTGTACTGAGTGAAAGTAGTTTTGTATGACTGGCCTGTATTTCCGGACTCGCTCGCCACGCTCGCTCATCAGCCAAACACAGTCTTGTCACACAAAACAGTACATTCTCTTCTAATAAAACAATGTACTATTTTTCATAAACCGTGTCATAACATACAGAGCGTTTGAAATTATTTCAAGTTAGATACAAATTAATTAAGTACAAATTAAAATTATTTTTTCTTCTTCGCGTCTAGAAAAAAACTATTATTTAATAATTGTTTATTAAAGTGATTTATTTACACTGTGGGTTAATTAAGAAATAAAAAAAGATGCGAAGTCACGAATCAAGTCAGTTTTTTATTGAGGAAAAAAACTTTTTTTTTATCACCATCATCTTAATGTTTAATATAAATAAAATTATTGATAACTGCGATTACCAATTATTTAGCTATAAATAAATATTAAAAAGAAGTGAACCTTGAAAATAAACTATCCTTTTTGAAACTTAACGGAATTTTAATTACGGCAATTATTAAAAGTAAACAAAAAAAGAGTTTTAAAAAAGTCTTCGTGGTATTAATTATTGGAGATGTTTAGATTTTTTCCCATTTCGAGTAAAAAAAATAAATTTATTGCCGAAAATTTAAATGTACGTGCAAAAATTTTGATATTCATCAACAAAAATATTTACAAAATTTTGAGTGACGCAAGTAACGTTACTTTAGCAAAATTAAATTTCCTGTTCTTAGTGCCTTAATGAAGACGCAGAAAAGAAGGGTTTTATAGACTATGGGCTCATAACAGAAATATCGTGGTAAGAATATTAAGGCTGATCTCTTGGGGGTAAGCTGTTTTTGACTGTTTTAACAATTAATACTCCTGAGCTCTAAAAAAAATTGCCTCACATTTTTTGTCAAACTTTTGCTCGTAGCACCTCAGTCCTTCGTTTTGCAGTATAAGTCTTCAGAAAAAAGTCGTAGAGCATTTTTCCTCTACTATTTTTTTTTCGGGCCATCCACAACACCGGGCTCTGAAGCGCGCGCTTCATGCGCTTCTTGGATAATCCAACCCTGTAAAGCCAGTACTTGATGTCGCCCACCGCATTTTCTCGTTAGATGGCACTAAAAGAGTTTACTCGCAAAGAGCTGAGTCCGAATACTATAACCTCGATTTTTCTGCTAAAGATTCATAATCTATTAGCTCTGTCCACCAAATAAGTGCAGGTAAGCCACTCCCCACAAATTTCTGTCAAATAAGATTGACGCCTGTCAATTCTTGTGCGAGTGTTGTAAACCGGATTTTCAAAAGTCGATCAATAAAAAAATTGTATTGTAATTTCGCCCTCTTTTTTTGGGAGTGACTTAGCTGCATCTGTTCGGTAGACAGAGATTAGTCAAGAATGCCGTCCAGGGAAAATACATAGACCGGTACCTGATGTAATAATCAGAATGTGATCATCTGGAACGGAGTCGCGAAATATACTGGCTAGTCTTGAGTACAAGGGACTTGTACTTGTAGAGCTCTCAAACCCTGAGGAAGTGAGCAAAATGCGTCCAAAGTTGGTCGGACGGACGTCGCGTTATGAAAATGTAAAAATGCAGAAGAAGGGTTCTATAGACTATGAGCTCATAACAGAAAAATCGAGACCGATCCCTTGGAGGTAAGCTGTTTGATTTTTAACCAGCCAGTGCCTGATGTAAAATAGTTTAGCCCCCAAGAGCCGAGTCCGAACACAATCAACTCGATTTTTCTGCTTCTGATTCGTGGTCTATTAATCTCTGTTCAGCGATTAGAAATAGCTAAGCCACTCCCCACAAATTTCTGTCAAATTCTTGTGTGATTGCTATAAACCGTATTTTCAAAATGTGACCAATAGAAAAATTCTATTTGAATATCGCCCGCTTTTTGTAGGAGTGGCTTAGCTATTTCTGGTCGCTCAACAGAATGTAGTAAAAAATGCCGTACAGGAAGAATACGTAGAGAGTGCTTGATGTAATATTCAGAATGTGAGCATTTGGGAAGGACTCGCGAAATCAGTCTCGAGTACAAAGGACTTGTACAGCTTTCAAAACCTGACGAAGTAAGCAAAATGTGCCTAAACGTGGTAGGTCGGACGTCCCGTTATCGTCAGTCGAATAAAGGACACTTTTCATATTCACAGAGTCCGGTAGCACGCGTTGTGTTGCCGTGCGATGACGTACTTAAACTGCAAAATTGGCGTTAACAAAGCATGCTTTTGACGCAAATTATTGGGTATAGTCTGAAAATACATATAAGAACCCGACTTCTATAAGTTAACAGTTGCTCATCAGCTTATGCTAATACACAACAACCAACCCTATCGTAAATCATACACCATCACCCATTGTATTATGACGATTGTTAAGTTAGGTACCTGTTTATATATTTACCGAAGCAGGTAGGTAGACGAAAATACTGCTACCTGCTTTGGCAAATATCTAAAAAGGTACCTAACTTAACAATCGTCACAGTACAATGGGTGATGGTGCGTAATTTACGAAGGGTTGGTTATTGTGTATTGGCATAAGCTAACAGGCAACTGTTGACTTATAGAAGTCGGGTTCTTATAAGTATTTTCAGACTATAAGTGCTGTTCCACTTAAAATATCGGCGTTGAACGGGCCTTCTATAGCAATCAAGGTTTGGTAGCAATCATCAAACTATACCGAGTGTTTCCCCCAAAAGTCTCAACGTAGCTCTTCACTCGAAGATTTCTACGTTTGTGTACCTTTCTCTAACCGTCATTCTGGTCTTTTCTAATAGCTTTTCTAACCTTCTAATCACGACTCTTTCCACCCTTCTTTTCTTATCATTATTTTCTCTAATTTTAGTTGGTAAAAATATGTGAGTTAGTCTTAGTTTAGGTTTAGTTAAGTTCAAGTTTAAGTTTAAGTAAGTCTAAATCGCATGTACAAAGTTTCAAGTAATACAAGTTTAATAAAAGTATCACTACCATAACTTGATTTCTTAATCTTAAGCCATTCACGAGTTCCCTAAAAACCCCGTTAACGGGTCAAAGTTAACAACTCCAAGACATCGTATCTGTACCAAAAAGAGATGGGGTTGACTGAGCGGTTCTGCTCTAAAAACGCAGTGTGTAACTTGATTAGCGTTTGCACGGTATTTTCACGCCTTATAAAAAGCGTCACGTCCAGCATCGCGCTTGTCGAATCAACAGGCAGGGACAGGGGCGGACTGGCACGTCAAAAGGCCAGTCGGCGATTACATTTAACAGGCCACTAAGGACCTCCCTTTAAAATAGAAAAAAATTGTTTTTGTAATAATAAAAGATAATATTTTTGATATTAGAATTTAAACAACTCAACTGAGTAATTTTCTGCAAAAAAACAGTAGTTTTCCATAAGAAAATGAAAAGTTGAACGTCACGACACCTAACGTCGATGTGATAAAATGTGGAGTTTAGTATCGTTTGATAACTTTTTACCCCCTAAAAAATTTTTCCAAGAACTTTTTTGTTAAAGTAAACCACTTTCAATTTACAGTCGATAAACAAAATTGCCAATTTACAGTTTTTTTGCGTTATCTCAGTGACCTTTTTCAAATTTGATATTTTATAAACGAATTCTTAACAGATTTGGACTGGCTAGTGGTTGACCCTACTGGCTACAAAATAAATTAACCCCAAAGAAGTGGCGTAGCTAGTAGCAACACTATCACGGGCCTAGGTTCCATAGGCAGTTCTCACAGGCTCCATAGCGCCGCAGGCGGAAATTTTTAGAATTTTCAATGTCGAACTTAGATCAACTTTAGGTATTTTTAAACATATTTTTGTAATATAAAATTAAGCAATGATTAAGCAAAACAAAAAAGTTATGCATGTGTCCTCAACGAAAGTGAAACACACTGTATGTTTATTATGAACATTTTTCCTCATTTTGATTTTTTCATTTATTTTTATTTGACCTCAGATTTACTTGGCCCCACGGGCAATCGACGGTCATGCGGCCGAACCAGCCCGGGCCTGATTCTTAGAGCTCATCAGCTCATCAAAATATGCTACTTTTTGTTAATTTAAAGATTCAAATGTTAGTCGTCATTCTCATTAATATCCTGATCATTTTCACCACCACAGCAACCGAAAAAGATTTTTTTTATCTTTTATGTTCACTGCATAATTTCAATTTTACTTTTTTACTGTCTTTCTGCCTCTCCCTCTCCCACCCAGATTCTAAATTCTAAATTAGATAAAGAAAGTTTTAAATTAATTAAGGGCGCATCTTTTAAAGTCTTTGTCGTCCGTTTACAAAATCCAAACAAAAATGAAAAACCAAAAATTGCTAAAATTCAAATAGCAAACTGCAAACAGGAAGTTATAAAGCGTCTCTAATAAACAAAAAATTTTGAAAAAAAAAAGAAGTGACAAGAGGGATGTTTCTACATATTTCAATATTATTGTAGAAAAGATTGACCATAAGGTAACCATAAGAAAATAATTTTGCTTTCATTTTGCCGTGCTCCATGATTTTGTTTAGGAAGTTTTGTTCTAGTAACGCCCATTATACGATCTTTTCACGGTTGATTATTTTTAAAGACGTGAAGACCAGATGTGTAACTTAAGATTTAAGTCGCATTTAGAAATTATTCTTTGAGAATATAAAATTGGTTGTTCTTTGATTTCGATAGATTTTTAAAAACAGAGAGACCTGGCTGGGAACACAGGCCAGGAGCAGGACAGGCCAGTCGGGGATCGCCGACCAGCCGACCGGCCCAGTCCGCCCCTGGGCAGGGACCATTAGTGCCCCTTACATTAATAAAAGTCGTGTACTAAGAAATTCGCTATTGCCTTAGGAGTTTGAATGGTCAAAATATGATAATATTGAACTGCTTCTATTTGACTATTTATTGGATCGCACAAAAACACATTCTACGAGAGATTTGAATGATACAGTGCCTGCACCAACAAATTCCTTTACCCTTAGATAATACGATCAACCTTCAGACGAATAATTATATAACAAACACACTGTTCAATTACTATTTTTTCTTGACACGCGGAAATGCCTAAATTTAGAAATATTACGAAAATGATGTAATGTTGTGGTAAAAAAAGGATCTTAAAATAAAGATCATAGTGCTTCGTCTTGGATTATTAGATTTTCGCGGTTTGGTTAAACAAAAGCAATGAGTTTCCTTGACAATTACTTAATTAAGATCACGTACATACATCACGACGTAAACACATAAATTTCATTGTTTTTTTTATAAAGAAAATTATATTAAAACTACACACACTGTATAATACTCAACCGTGATGATGTTATAGACCTAAAAAAACACCTCTCAATATCCATTATATAACGTTTGTTGATATATTTTAATTAATTATTTAAATGTTTACAATTAAAATGTAAATCGCCCACGAAACTCTTAACCTATAATTAAGCTCCAAGTACATCCTTTATTTTTGTTTCGTTTATTTTTGAGAAAATTTTTAAAATTGGGCGCATCAAAAAATATATTAGAAAGGTCATTTACTGTTCATCCAAAGGATCTATTATTATTGTTATTGAATCTGAAGGACGGTCTTTGACACTCGCACAAACTGGAAATTCTTGTGTAGAATTTCGAAATTGTAATTTTGTAAAAATATTTCAAATTGCGTACACTAAACAAAGATGAAATGTTTTTTCTTTGAATAATTATTCAGAAGGTTCGGAAGGTTGGATTTTAGTCACTAAATTAACCAGAATTATGCTTTATAATGCTGCATTGCATATCTATAACCTTCCCAATGACGTCGGTATAAGCTGAGGAATTTTTATTTTACGGCTATTTCGTTTGGAAATAAATTAAGATCCAAATAGGGGTAGGTCAAGTACTACCAGATCCGCATACAACGACCAACTTATCTGGTTATGTTTTGAAGTAGTACTCAGAGAGTGAATCTTAACACATTCGTATAGTTGTTAAAATTACTTATTTCCCGAGATGATTTATGAGAAGATTTTTCTCCTTTCTAGATTATCCAGATTTGAAACAATAAATTCAAATTCGTCGAGATTCGACGAAGTATTTGAACATACGAATGCGTTAGGAAAATAAAATTTTCTAAAATTATTATATGCACCTACCTATACAATCTACACGTATGATTGTTTGTTGTTAAATGCACAATATAGGCGTGTCCGTCATTTAACGTGATCGAACTTTGTTAAAGTGGGGAGATAGGAGATAGTAATAAGCGTGACAATTTATTATTTAAAAAAAAGAAATTAGTGCTGACATATCTGTGAGTCGAGAGCTTGAATTTAAAAAAAATCATTAAAATCGGCCCAGTAGAAGCACGCTAAAGTACTTTAGGGGTTATTGGAGTTATTCGTGAAGCCAATAAAAAAATTTTTTGAATTTGAATATTTAAAAAAAAAATTCATTAATTGAAGAAATAGGCAAAAGGGTTGCTTCATTATTTTAATCGTAGTTTTTGATCATCTTCCTATAATATCAACCTCGTTACAAGTGTTTGTATTTATTACTTGGTAACAACAGGGTAGCAGGAGGTCGATGGAGATAAAATGCTAATTACCAAACCCTCTAGTAATCAAAACATCTCATTTCACTATTAAATAACGTTAATACCATAGTGTTATTATCCATGGTGTGCCGAGGCGCATGTCGTTCTCTATCTCTCTCGGCCGTGTGACGTCAGCTTGGTCACATCATTTTCAAGTGCCGTATTCATTTACCCAAGTGAAAGCATTTAAATTCAATATAAATGGGCCTAAAAACTTTATTTTTGAAACGCGACTATATGTTGTAAGGGATTATGTCGTAAAGGCGCCAATTTATCTAACTGTGCACAAAAAAAAACAAAATCCATATGGTAAAAAGAAAAGTTAAAGGTATTCGAAGTGGGAACAAATTTTGTCTAGATTTCCTTGTACAAAAAGAATTATTTCTGCGGCAATTGAAAATTTTTTTCAATATAAAATAAAATTTCAATTTCTGAATAATTACTCTATCAAATAAAAAAAATCAGCTCAATTCGTTATTTAATAACTGAGAAAAAAATGTTTTTGAAAGATTAGCACATGAAATTCGCAAATTTTGTATAGATTTCCTTGTACAAAAAGAATTATTTCTGCCACAACTAAAGATTTTTTTAATATAAGAACAATATTAAATTTTTAAATAATTACTCTATCAAATACAAAAAAGATCATCTCTATGCATTATTGAATAACTGAGAAAAATTTTTTTTTTTAAAGATTTAGCGCATGGAATTCGCTTTTGTTTAGATTTTCTTGTACAGAAAGAATTATTTCTGCTACAATTAAAGATTTTTTTAATATAAGAACAATATTAAATTTTTGAATAATTACTCTATCAAATACAAAATAGTATTTTTTACAACATGAGATGAAACATACGTTTTTTTCGTGAGATAGAATTTAATTCAAGAGCCCCGTAGGGGCGAGTGAATTAATCTTTCGAACGAAAAAAACGGATTTCATCTCGAGTCGTAAATGCTATTTTTTCTACGACGATAATTAGTACATTTTAAAAAAATAATTCTTTTTACTAAAATGTGAACCGACCACAAAAAAACTGGTTTCACCTCATGTTGTAAACAACGTCCGCTTGTAATAAAACTTTTTCTCACTAGAGACGAAAATGCTATTTTCGTAACGAGTAAGTGATGACGAAATGCTTAGTTTCACATATGGGAGTAGAAAAAAGATCATCTCTATGCATTATTGAATAACTGAGAAAAAAAACGTTTTTTAAAGATTTAGCGCATGGAATTCGCCTTTGTTTAGATTTTCTTGTATAAAAAGAATTATTTCTGGCACATTTGAGGATTTTTTTTAATATAAAAACTATTTTCTATTCTTGAATAATTACTCTATCAAATAATAAAACGATCAGTTCTATGCGTTATTTATAAACTAAGAAAAATAATGTTTTTATAAGAATTGTAAAAATACACCACGAAAGTAAACGGGTAACCCAGCTAATGTGTTACCAAGGTGACG
Organism: Malthinus seriepunctatus; assembly: GCA_963924605.1. Taxonomy (NCBI): domain Eukaryota; kingdom Metazoa; phylum Arthropoda; class Insecta; order Coleoptera; family Cantharidae; genus Malthinus; species Malthinus seriepunctatus. Next base: position 3,599,707 of record OZ004600.1, read on the forward strand.
TCATGCGCAAGTTTTGACCAAAATTCGTCACCAGCGTAGCACACCATGTATATTACCACCATGGTTAATACTGCCCTTTTCCTCACAAAATTTTGAACTATTAATTAGCTAAATTACAAATTAATGAGTAATGACTTACTTAAAGTATAAAAAAAATCATTTAACACGTTGACTATCTTATAAAAAAATAATAAAACTAACCTTAAAGATAACTAAGCCAAAGCGGTAAACTTAAAAATTGTCTTAAAAATCCAAAAGGCACAAAAGCACGAAACTTAATTAAAAATGCACGTACCAATCTGACCATATCGCGTATTAGAAACGTACTGTCGAATAAAAGTATTGAAAATTTTATCACAACGACCAAATGTGCCAAGACCTTATCGCATAAAACCAAACATCTACGTTTATTTAAATTTATAATTTTTAAAATTGGTTTATTTTAAATTATATAATGGAATATTTTATTATGTATATTATACAATATATAAAAATGTATGAAATTGATAGTTCGCCCAAGAAGTCTTTGCTAATACACTGAACTCATTCAAAGAATACCACCAAAACCAAAACTACTGAAAAGTCTCAATTTTTCGTGGTCACAAAAGAAAGAACGAACTTTTGACGAACGAGCTTTGACTTTTGAAAGTGTCTACCCTGGAATGAATTATAGACTATGGGCCCCTCTAACAGAGAAATCAAGGTGATTATATTCGGGTCTATCTATTGTGGATAAACTGTTGGAAAAGAAAATTCGGTAGGCGTCAACACTCATGAGGCACTAGCTAATGTCGAGAGACTTTCGACCACCGCTCCACACTCTTCTTACACCATGCCCTCCACCCAAGTCCAAAAATTGAACTTGCATGGAAACAACATTCCTGCTAAAACAAATGAAATTTTTTTAAAGGGGTCGCCCAGGAATCTTCAGCCCACGCTCTACTGACCTTCCTCGATAGAACTTTTATTCTATCATCTCTATAATCAATAAATATTGATGTTTTATTACATACAATTTTAAAAGAATTCACATATAAAAATTAAATATAAAATGCATCAAACGTCATATTGGCAAAACCGGTGAGCTTTTATAAAAGATTTACAAAGAGCCATTAAATGGGCAGGTTTTGGAACGCCTCGTAACAACCTATCAATTTAAAATGTTATTCGAAATGATTCACACTTGAGGCTATGTACATACATTAGAGATAAAGATAAAAAACTTAATTCAAAATTTACTCAAAAAATAACGGCAATTTTATTAATGTAAAAACTTAACGATTTATCTTCGTTACTACAATTTTATAAAATTTTTGCTACTCGAACGTTAATTTTCTCATCTGCAAAACTCAACAATGGCAATCAAATTTTTATCGTAATTGTAGATATTAAATTTTCGCAAGGAAGATGTTACTCTCTTTCTATGTTAACTGTAATTTGCGTCTCCCTAGACCGTTTTTACTTTTATGTTTCGAATATAATTAAGGAGTTTACTGTTAGATAATTAAATGCGAGTTTTTCGTTTCGATAAATTACAAGATCTTTGGACTTTGATAACCACCGCGTTTTTAAAAGTTGAGAATGAAACCACTCGATATATTTATTTATTTGGCATTTCAGTGCTAGCCTAAATAAAGAGGTGCTGAATCTTCAATAGCTCAGGTCTTGCGTCAAATGCTATTGACAACACAGCGGATTACAGTTTGGATTATCACGTTCGTAAAATAGAAATTGTATATCATACACTTTACACATACAGGGTGAATCATTGAAAATAAGGCATACATTTAAATACAAAAGTTATTGTACAGTCAGCCTCAAAATTATTGGCAACCCTGGCTATACGCTAGGATGGTTATTAGTCAACCACGACAAAAGGACAAAAAGGGAGGTTATTGATTTACTACTTGTTGGTAAAATAAAGTTACCCCTCAATTTTAGTAAAGGGTGTTATGATGGTTGCATCCACAATTCATGCTAGAATTATATCAGGGTGGCCAATAATTGTGAGGCCGACTCTACTCCTTAAGGAGCATAACCTAAAATTATTTTTATCACTACAGGGTTTTGTATTACTGCTCGGCGAGAATATTTTTAATTTTTTAATACAACACCCTGTATATTTTTCTATACAGGGTTATTCAAATTCGACCGGCACCATGGGGATCTCGCTTATTTGAAGAGATAGAGAGACGGTTAAATTAGGGCAAAGTTGCAGAATTTTAGGCCGACTAATAATCTGAAAAGAAAACTGCCCTAGCTGCTTTTGTTTTTGAGCTATTGACAAAAAACCAAAAAATAGAAATTTCGTTTTTTGACTTTATTTTCCTTATTATCAAAAATTTTTAAAATCTGACCGAACTTCTTCTAAGCCATTTTGTATTCTACACCCGATTCCGAAAACACATTTGATGTAAAACGTTTCGGTTTTCTGGAACCATCATCAACTTTAGTTTTTTAAATAGGCGCAATCTTTTGTTTTAGCACCATCTCATAGAACCTTTTTTTGCTGATTTCAAAAATGTATATCACCTGAGTATTTATTTTGAAATTTTGTGCTCAAATAAGCTAATTTGTTAATAAAAATTGAAGATCAAGCTGCTCTAGAATTAAAACAAAAGCCGGTATAACAAAACATAAATCCATGCTTTCCGCAACTTTGCCCTAATTTAACCGTTTCTCTATCTCTTCAAATAAGCGAGATCCCCATGGTGCCGGTCGAATTTGAATAACCCTGTATTTCGACTTGGAATTAAGTTGCCTATATGGCCATATTATTAATTTTTTTTCTCAAAAAATGCCCGCAACACGTGGTGTTTCATAAAATCATACTAAAGCCGTTGTTCAAGGAATGTTAAGGAATAATTAAACCGACCCAAAATGATTCATTTTCAAATGACTATAACTCGTTATTTTTAAATGGAACACCCTGTATATTTTTAGATATTTGGATTCCATGGAAAATTTAGATACTTAATTTGTAAAAATATATAAGGTGTTCCATTTAAAAATAATGAATTATATTAATTCGAAAATTAGTATTTTTGGGTCGCTTTAATGAAAAAGGACTTGTAATCGAGCAATTGTTGGGTGCGAGATCTCTGACGCTCCCGCATGTGGAGCGCGCTGGATGACTTGCGCTCGAAAATATTTAATAACTTTCGATCTAATAGAGACTCCACTTTTTTGTAAAATGAGTTTTATAGATAAGAAGATAAGGAACAAAATGATAATTTTTCCAATTAATTCAAGTTGGGGGGCGAGCATGTTAAAACTATTTAAACAATTAAATTGTTATTATTTTTCATTTGTTCACAGTAAAAAAAAATTCTGTTAATACACTTTGAAAGCTAACGTAATAAAGTGTGAAATAATAAAAAACGACATTGATCCGATCAATACAACTGGAGATAATAAATTTCAAGTATGAGAAGATTGGAGAAAATCCAGCAAATTATCGAAAATTCATATGTGAATATTTTCGAAAAAATTTTTTTTAGCAAAATCCTGAAATACGGGTCAATTATATTTGTTGAAAGATGCAGAAAATTTTTTTGAATCGCATTTGAAGAAGTCAAATTTTTTTTTCATAACAAAAATAAGAATGACCCATATTAGGATGTTCCATTTAAGTACGACGACGTTCCATTGTACCATAGAACGAATATATTAGTAATAATTACACGTATCAACAAAATCGACCTTTAAATACGCGTGTAAATATTAGACAATATTTTAATAATTAATTATGCGACAATAGAACTTCATTTTCTAATAGTTTCCGCATATCGTAGAATACTACAAGTCAAAAATTACCATTAAATCAAATTTTGTGTACCGACACCCACGAATCTACCATTTGGACAGTTTAAATTAGAAGAGAAAAAAATTGACGTGTAATTTGTTAAACAATTAGGTGGTATCACAGTAAAGGATACAAAACAGGATCCGAGCAAGTAACTCGAGCATTAAGCAATTCAATAAATTTTTTCTCGACATACGACGACCTTATTGAATTTTTTTTATCATTTTGCAAAACTCGTTTTCGAAGTACCATTTTTTTGAGCAGCTCATATACGACAAAGAAGTCTGCTACGAAAATGGCGCCTTTGTTTTAAAATTGACGAGGTCAGTGTCAACAAATTATTCTGTTATATAATTTTCGTTCGAGATCTTATTAGCAAGTGCTACCGAATTATTTTTCTACACGTGTGGGTTTAAAAATGGAAATTTTGCAGATCCGTTGTAGCGCCAATCCATTAAATTATGCAAAATGACGTATATTTTAATTTTTTCGAATTTTGTTTGTTTACAAGTTACATAAACAGGATGTTGGCGAATTTCAATTTTATTTATGGCAAATCCTTATTTTATTCCGAAATATAAGTTTCTACGAATAAATTGTTTCTTAATACGATAGTGGACTTTGAAGAAATACTAATGGCGATTGAGATCCTGTTTTGGTGTACAGAAACTTGGGAAGAATGCGTCAAGTTACCAAGTAATGCTAATTTTAACGCAGAGCGTTTGAAGGTAGAGTAGTCCCAACGAAAGACGAGTACACACGTCACCCAATCTGCGCGGGGCGTGGCTTCAGAGCTCAGTGGCGGAGCTAATTATTTCTTCTTTTAATTAATTACTAGTTAAAGGGTGGCATTTATGCCATTAGAAATAAATAGGGTTCAGACACATTTTTATTCCCTACGATCTTTAAAATTAAGGGCTCTATTACAAAAATTCAAAAAATATGTTAAGGCAAAGGTTGAATTTAGGGACTAGGGAATTTAGTTTTTTATGAATATCTTCTAAAGTAATTAAAATACCTACGATTTCTTAACATCATAATATTGGGCTCCTGATCACGCAACTTTTCCCCCATTTAACCACCTTTGTATCTCTTACCGTTTCCGAGATCCCCATGCATACACTCGAATTTGAAACAGCCTGTATATTTCCTAATATTTTTTGCGGTCCGGAAACACACCGGTCTCAAACCACGTAGTACAAAGTGACATTTGTACGAAGTTTCGGAAAGCCTTCGATTGTAGAAGAAATTTTGGGGGTGCCGAATAATTGATAAATACCATAATCACCGTTTGTGTCAAAAAGTTAAAATTAATTACAAATCCGCCCCAATAAATAAACTATTAGTTATTTAAAGAGTACAATTTGATATTTTTGTAAGTGAACCTTGGATTGGAAATAAGTCAATAATTTAAGCATGAAGCAAAGTAAAACTTCTCGTAAACATTATACGTTACAACATAGAACCTTTGTAAAACTAATAAACCTTGATCTAGTGGCAAAATTCAAAATATGTTAAGACAAGATAAAATAATAACGACAATTTGTCTATGATATTTGATATACCAGGAAAAAGTGTTATAAGTAATGACAAATTGTAACGAAACGAACAAGTAATTATTATTAATAATAAAAATAAATTTATTAAATTTAATGCTAAGGCCAAAGTGTTTGACGAGTATCGTTAAAATTTTATTGTCCTAGTTGTTAATTAAATAAACAAGATAATAATTCAACTAGAAGAAATTAAAACTTATTTAAATTATTTCTCTATTACGAAACCCAAAAGTTTATTACAACACTTGGAATGTTCTTCAATCTTCAGTGTTCCACTATGAGTTCAAAGAGAAACAGACGATCACGAAATTAATGGCTCTCTGCACAGTGGATCTACGGCTCACCAGTGACCACCTGGCCACTGCAGAGAGGCTCTGCGGTTCACCATCTGCCCATGTCATTTATAATATAATCCGCAACTTATGAGGAGAATAGGGCGGAGCCAATTACTTGCGTAGTACGGATGGAGGGAGCGAGAGTTCACTCTCTCTCTCTCTATATATCGCTAAAATTGATGCGACCAGATGTTATTAGAAACATTTTCGTTAGAGCGCATTGGCTCCACTCTATTCTTCTCATAAGTTCTAGACTTTACCAATTATGTATTTATGAATCGCCTCCCCAACCCTATTGAAGAGAAAAAAATACGTACAACAATTTGACATTGTTATGTTTTGAAGAGCCCTTAAACACTGTTTAGGAGTACGTACAAAAGTAAAATGATCCGCTACTGAATCCGACATCGACATTTCGAGATGAGGTCACTCGGGTTAAGTCTTAGACACGATTGCCCCACAAAACATCCATTAATCGACAATTAATTACTTAATTCCTTACATTAATGTCGAGTCTCAATGTACTACTATTGAATATCAGTTTATCACCTAATAAATCAATTAAAAATCTAAGATGGATAACCTAGGGTCTCCGAGACCCGGTAGTTTTGATTTTCTTTTAACTTCTGTTTAGAAATCTATTCGTATTTAATAACGGTAACACACAAATTAGGCACATAACGACATAAATTTGTTTGTAAATTGTAGGGTCTACGAAATGCTTAGTACAAGAGGTTATGCATCATATGGTTCTCGATTCCCGATTGTGATGGACAGGGCAAGATTTATCCGCATGTTAGCGGCGATCATCTAATTATAATATGATGACCTAATAGGCCTAACGATCAGAGGAGAAGGCATTTGGTGGGTGCTGATGGGTGCAAGAAAAACCATCAGTGCGGTAGAACCCGTGTTCGAAGCCTGAGCGTTATTAGTGCCCTGGTTTGGTTTGTGTATTTTGAAAAATCATTATAATCTAACACGCATGCATCTTGACCACCAAAATCAAGCTAATTGTGCACTTTTGAAGCATATCCATATCCATATCTGCCGCTCCTCAAGCGACAGTATGCGAAGGAGGGTCAACAATTCTAAATCCATGCAAAGCTATGGATATATCATCAACACGGATTCATTCACGACAATCGCTAAGGATATCCCCTGCGATTTCGTTTTCATAGTGTCGCGCGTAGAAATATTCCGCAATTTATTAAATGTCATTGTCAATAATTAGTATTGCGGTGGTATTGCGACATACGGGTTGACGGATTGTAGTTGTTAATTAATGTTAACGAATAAATCAAATCATGTGTTGTGTTTGGATAATAATACTTGCAACATTTGGGTAAGGAACTTAATCGAATGCTTTTAGAATAGTTTTTATTTAAGTTCCTCCATAAGCGCCTCCACCATATGTCACGTGGGGGTTTGTGACTCTGGATGCTTTCAGGTTGTACCGGGATTAGTAAACAATCGAATGCCTTTAGAATAGTTTTTATTTATTAATCCCGGTACCTCTTAAAAGGATCCAGGGTTACAAACCCCCACATGACATATGGTGGAGGCGCCGGGCATTCTCACACTCTCACAATATTCGCATATTGTAATCTTTTCGCAATAGTAAATTGTTGCAGTACTTTATAATTACATTTAATAATTCGCGTAATATTTCTATGCGTGACGTTATTATCAATTATCATCCATAGAATTAAGCGCACCTATACGAGTGGAGTACGATCACCATCAAGTTGCAAAAGAGCAAAAGAATTCTTGACATTAAAATACCACATGATTACAGCTTGAAAGCCTATTTAATCTCTATTAATTTCACATAGAGACCTAGAAGGATGAACAAAGCATCTGAAGACTCGCAGCGATTGCTCTGATTCTGGACGGTCATAGAATAGCACAGGCACAATAATGACGATGATGAGCCAAAGGATTGACCTTTTGGGTATAGACCCCATGCCCATACACCGTTAGAGAGGTGATTTGCGGAAGCCCCTGGAATATCAATAAAAGCCCCGTTTTATGGTCCAAGGATCGTTCAATTCGGCCGACAGCCATCATAGAATTTTAAAGAAACTCAATTTTATTAATTAATTAACGCTTATTAACCTGACGCAATTAATTAAATCAAAAATTTTAATTAAATTATTGTGCTAGAAAATACTTCTCTATTCCGCGTAATTGTAATTGCGATCGCCTTGCGAACGCGTCCTCATAAATTTTGACTTGACAATAATAATTTTCTAAATTACGCCAATAAATTTAAAACGATAGTAACGAAGGCAAAAATATTATGACAAATTGACACCTTCGCCACCGCAATTGTACATGCGGGAAGATGGAATTGAAATTGAAAGTTAAAGGTTCTTCAAAGTTTTATTGCCGATGCAAATTACTTCCTATAGCAATAATTATAAATTTGAACAATTCTTAAATCTTACGGGCGCATTGTTACTAAACAATTTGTTTCATGATGTGTGAGTGTGATGCTGAGCAAGAGCTCATGAATTCATCGAGTAAACGTTATAAATAATACATGAAGAAAATAATTGACCAAGATCGTGCTTAAACACTAATTAAAAAAATCAATTAACCGTGTGCACGTCAAAGTTATATGGGTAGGTATATAAATTAAAAACGATGTATAACAATTATAAAAAAAGGAGGCAAATAAAATCACCAAATATAACTACTTGTAACATTAGATTAGCAAGGTCCACGTAGCATGTTCGTTAGTGGTAGTACTTATAATAAAGTATTACAGTAATTAATTTATCCTATAGCAAATTAATCGGCTACAGATTTACATAAGCCTTGATAAAAATTTGTGTCCTTTCCTTACATGATTAGAAAGAGGGTACATACGCTCATAATTGCTCTCTTAATTATAACAATTAAATTCCCAAACAAAAAAAAATTAACCCGAACGTTTAATTAAGCAACAATTTAATTACAACTAAAGCGGAATTGTTTTAAAAAAAATAAGCTCCTTGTAACGTCTTTCAATTTTTTTCTCGAAAAGAAGTAATTTCGTTAGAAATCCTTCAATTTTGAATAATTTCAAGATCGCACACACACAAGCTGTTAATTAATTAATAAACGAAAACTATATCACTTTCCTTTAACTATTAATTACTAATAATATTAATATAAATTAAAAAATTGTCAAATTATAAATCGGAAACTGTAGGTATTGAGGAAGGACAAGTCGATAAAATTAAAATTAATTTACGCTAATCAACATCAATTAGCTGTATTTGTTTAACGCTGCTAAACAGGAAATTAGAGATTAATACAATTAAAAAAATAATAATTTGGGGTTAATTAAAATTTAACTCAAATAAAAGGATGCAGCTGATTCAACAGTTTTGGGTAATTTGAACATAAAACTATCGTAGGGACAAGAAATTAGCAATGAGCGATGCCAAGGGCCCCTTTCACGCGACATAACAGTTTAGTGATTAGAAGGTGATCATAGCCTGAATGGTATGCTACTCGAATAGCCATAACATAGAAAGAGAGAAGATTAACGAAATAAGGCAATAAACCGAAAGTTACTCATGAGCGGATGTCCGCAATATATGGTAACGATGTCCGTTCATATTATATGGTGAAATTGTGGTGTAAACAATTTCGCAGGGGAACAGAGTCCATCAACGATGAAGACAGAAGTGGACGACCCACAGAAGCGGCAAATCCGTCTGCAGGAAAGTCTCGACTATTGGGAATATCGGTACCTAGTGAAAAAAAACTGCGAAGGCAGTTTATCTCTTAAAATCTTTGGGCACTCTGGAGACTGATAGTGATTTTTTAATTTGAATTGTAACGGGGGAAGAAGTTTGGTTACGTACACCACTGGGAGTCTGAAGCAAAACAAGAATTTATGTAATGGGCGCATAAAGATTCTCCGCCGCAGAAGAAAGCTCGAATTCAGTTTTCGCAGAAAAACGCATGGCAATAATTTTCTGTTTTAATTGATGTCCAAACTTACAGTACCTAATACTCTGTCTGACAGAATAATCAAAACATATACCATCGAAGAAACCTACGGAATCAATATTCGGACAAGGGAAGAATGGGAATGCAAGGCAGTCAAAATGAAGAGACTTGTATTCTATACAGACGGCTCTAAAATCCCAACAGATACAGGAGATGGAATCATCGGGGACAGCAACTTGAGGCAAGGGGTAATCTTAAGCTTCGGGGAGCACGTAACTGTCTTCCAAGCAGAAATTTACGCCATCTTAACATGTGCGCAAATGCTGTTAGATCGAGGCTATCACAACCAAACAATCTTCGTAGTATTTGACAGTCAAGCAGCTCTCAAAGTGCTGAACGCCAGTAAGGTGAGTTCCGGACTAGTAACGGACTGCATCCGCAGACTGAATGTGCTAGCGGAAAAAAATTTCGTCAACCTGGTATGGATGCCAGCTCATGCCAACATATCAGAAGACGAGAAAGCGAACGGTCTGGCCAAAGAGAGCAGCAAAATAAGACTCATTGGACCAGAAGCAGGTCTGAAATATGAAATGGCAAAGAGAGAAATAAAGTCACTGGTGAAGTTGCATATATATTATATAACACTGGAGGGAAACTCCTGGACAGGGACATTCTAAAATCCTACTAAAGAAACCCTCTGACAAAATAACTATTTCTCTACTCAGAATGAGCGGAGATTAACTACAACTGGCAAAGCCAATAATAACGGACCACTGCCAGCTTAAAAAGCACCCGCATACGATTGGATTAGAAGAAGACCCACTATGCAGAGGAGGAAGAAACGCCCAATTCAACTTCTACTACACTGTGAGGCTTTCACAAGAAGTCGTTACAGCATTCTCGGTAAAAAGAAGATGCTCCAAAGCGAACTGCCTAAATTATCAATAGGGAAAACTCTGGACTTTATCAAAAGCACATAACTCCCATAAAAAAAATATCCGAGGAGTACAATAGATCGGAAAGGTCGCGTTGCAAGGAACCACAACTATTTTTATTACAGTAATACTCGAATTCGATTATGTAAATCCATAGACAAGAAAGTCCCAATTGGTCTCAATCTTCACAACAATGCAACTGTGCACAAAACTGCAAAAGTTCGGTCAATAGTGGCGAACTGGGACTTGACTCAGCTTGACCACCGTCCATAGCCCACACATGGCACCATCGGACTGTTATTTGTTCCAAAAGAAAAGAGAGAAAGAAGTTGTAAAACGGTTGAATAGTTGAACGAGTTATTGAACAATATTTTCACAGCAACAAGAAGGAATTTTTTTTCTGACGGTCCCTTTCGGATAAATAATGAAAGTACGTGAATGTGAATACTGAAAAATAAAAGTGTTAAAAAATCCCATATCTTTTTTCTCTGGGTTATAGGTAAATAACTTTTCTAGTTCAAAAGACAGAACAGTTGAATGATGCGGAGGTAATCATAGTCTGAATGACGTACTTCTCGGATCGCTCCCCCTGTCTTCGTAAAAAATAGATAGAGATGATGAGCGATTAATCAACTATTGGGACTGCTCATTCAACGGTTATGTCTTCTGAACGGGCCCAATGAGTCTTCCCAAGATACCTTTTCTAGTTCAAAAGACAGAATAGTTGAATGAGGAGGAGGTAATTATAGTCAGACAGACTTCTCGGATCGGTCCCCTGGGCTCGTGAAGAACAGACAGAGAGGATGAGCGATTAATCAGCTATTGGGACTGATCACTTAACTGTTATCTCCTCTGAACAGGTCCAATGAGCCTTCCCAAGATACCTTTTCTAATGCAAAGGCAAAATAGTTAAATGATGATAGATAATCATAGTCTGAATGACGTAATTCTCATATCGCCCCCCCCCTGGCATCGTTAAAAATAGACAGAGACAGGTTGAGCGATTAGTCAGTTGTTGGGATTGACCACTCAACTGTTATATACTCGGACCGGGCCAATGAGTCTTCCAAAGGTGCCTTTTGAACTAGTCAAAAGACAGAATAATTGAATGATGAGAAGGTAATCAGGGGATTTCTCCTCTTGCCCTCGTAAAAAATAAACAGAAGATGAGCGATTAGTCAGCTGTTGAGACTGATCACTCAACTGTTATCTCCTCTGAACAGGTCCAATGAGCCTTCCCAAGATACCTCTTCTAATGCAAAGGCAAAATAGTTAAATGATGATAGATAATCATAGTCTGAATGACGTACTTCTCATATCGCCCCCCCCTGGCATCGTTAAAAATAGACAGAGACAGGTTGAGCGATTAGTCAGTTGTTGGGATTGACCACTCAACTGTTATATACTCGGACCGGGCCAATGAGTCTTCCAAAGGTGCCTTTTGAACTAGTCAAAAGACAGAATAATTGAATGATGAGAAGGTAATCAGGGGATTTCTCCTCTTGCCCTCGTAAAAAATAAACAGAAGATGAGCGATTAGTCAGCTGTTGAGACTGATCACTCAACTGTTATCTCCTCTGAACAGGTCCAATGAACTTCCCAAGATACCTTTTCTAATTCAAAAGACAGAATAGTTAAATGATGATAGATAATCATAGTCTGAATGACGTACTTCTCATATCGCCCCCCCCCCCCTGGCATCGTAAAAAATAGACAGAGACAGGTTGAGCGATTAGTCAGTTGTTGGGATTGACCACTCAACTGTTATATACTCGGACCGGGCCAATGAGTCTTCCAAAGGTGCCTTTTGAACTAGTCAAAAGACAGAATAATTGAATGATGAGAAGGTAATCAGGGGATTTCTCCTCTTGCCCTCGTAAAAAATAAACAGAAGATGAGCGATTAGTCAGCTGTTGAGACTGATCACTCAACTGTTATCTCCTCTGAACAGGTCCAATGAACTTCCCAAGATACCTTTTCTAATTCAAAAGACAGAATAGTTAAATGATGATAGATAATCATAGTCTGAATGACGTACTTCTCATATCGCCCCCCCCCCCTGGCATCGTAAAAAATAGACAGAGACAGGTTGAGCGATTAGTCAGTTGTTGGGATTGACCACTCAACTGTTATATACTCGGACCGGGCCAATGAGTCTTCCAAAGGTGCCTTTTGAACTAGTCAAAAGACAGAATAATTGAATGATGAGAAGGTAATCAGGGGATTTCTCCTCTTGCCCTCGTAAAAAATAAACAGAAGATGAGCGATTAGTCAGCTGTTGAGACTGATCACTCAACTGTTATCTCCTCTGAACAGGTCCAATGAACTTCCCAAGATACCTTTTCTAATTCAAAAGACAGAATAGTTAAATGATGATAGATAATCATAGTCTGAATGACGTACTTCTCATATCGCCCCCCCCCCCCCCTGGCATCGTAAAAAATAGACAGAGACAGGTTGAGCGATTAGTCAGTTGTTGGGATTGACCACTCAACTGTTATATACTCGGACCGGGCCAATGAGTCTTCCAAAGGTGTCTTTTGAACTAGTCAAAAGACAGAATAATTGAATGATGAGAAGGTAATCAGGGGATTTCTCCTCTTGCCCTCGTAAAAAATAAACAGAAGATGAGCGATTAGTCAGCTGTTGAGACTGATCACTCAACTGTTATCTCCTCTGAACAGGTCCAATGAGCCTTCCCAAGATACCTCTTCTAATGCAAAGGCAAAATAGTTAAATGATGATAGATAATCATAGTCTGAATGACGTACTTCTCATATCGCCCCCCCCCTGGCATCGTTAAAAATAGACAGAGACAGGTTGAGCGATTAGTCAGTTGTTGGGATTGACCACTCAACTGTTATATACTCGGACCGGGCCAATGAGTCTTCCAAAGGTGCCTTTTGAACTAGTCAAAAGACAGAATAATTGAATGATGAGAAGGTAATCAGGGGATTTCTCCTCTTGCCCTCGTAAAAAATAAACAGAAGATGAGCGATTAGTCAGCTGTTGAGACTGATCACTCAACTGTTATCTCCTCTGAACAGGTCCAATGAACTTCCCAAGATACCTTTTCTAATTCAAAAGACAGAATAGTTAAATGATGATAGATAATCATAGTCTGAATGACGTACTTCTCATATCGCCCCCCCCCCCTGGCATCGTAAAAAATAGACAGAGACAGGTTGAGCGATTAGTCAGTTGTTGGGATTGACCACTCAACTGTTATATACTCGGACCGGGCCAATGAGTCTTCCCAAGGTGCCTTTTGAACTAGTCAAAAGACAGAATAATTGAATGATGAGAAGGTAATCAGGGGATTTCTCCTCTTGCCCTCGTAAAAAATAAACAGAAGATGAGCGATTAGTCAGCTGTTGAGACTGATCACTCAACTGTTATCTCCTCTGAACAGGTCCAATGAGCCTTCCCAAGATACCTCTTCTAATGCAAAGGCAAAATAGTTAAATGATGATAGATAATCATAGTCTGAATGACGTACTTCTCATATCGCCCCCCCCTGGCATCGTTAAAAATAGACAGAGACAGGTTGAGCGATTAGTCAGTTGTTGGGATTGACCACTCAACTGTTATATACTCGGACCGGGCCAATGAGTCTTCCAAAGGTGCCTTTTGAACTAGTCAAAAGACAGAATAATTGAATGATGAGAAGGTAATCAGGGGATTTCTCCTCTTGCCCTCGTAAAAAATAAACAGAAGATGAGCGATTAGTCAGCTGTTGAGACTGATCACTCAACTGTTATCTCCTCTGAACAGGTCCAATGAGCCTTCCCAAGATACCTCTTCTAATGCAAAGGCAAAATAGTTAAATGATGATAGATAATCATAGTCTGAATGACGTACTTCTCATATCGCCCCCCCCCCTGGCATCGTTAAAAATAGACAGAGACAGGTTGAGCGATTAGTCAGTTGTTGGGATTGACCACTCAACTGTTATATACTCGGACCGGGCCAATGAGTCTTCCAAAGGTGCCTTTTGAACTAGTCAAAAGACAGAATAATTGAATGATGAGAAGGTAATCAGGGGATTTCTCATCTTGCCCTCGTAAAAAATAAACAGAAGATGAGCGATTAGTCAGCTGTTGAGACTGATCACTCAACTGTTATCTCCTCTGAACAGGTCCAATGAGCCTTCCCAAGATACCTTTTCTAATTCAAAAGACATCAGAATAGTTAAATGATGATAGATAATCATAGTCTGAATGACGTACTTCTCATATCGCCCCCCCCTGGCATCGTAAAAAATAGACAGAGACAGGTTGAGCGATTAGTCAGTTGTTGGGATTGACCACTCAACTGTTATATATACTAGAATCCACCTTAGCTTTTGGGTGGGAATTTTGTTATAAATGGAAAATTGAAGCAGTCAGATATATTTATTTCAGTTTAATAGTGGCATTTGAAAGAAGATATTATGCTCTAACAAACGTCGGCTGTAAAATTTAAATATAATTATCAATGACGCATACCTGACGTTTCTTAGCGCAACTCGAACTAAAAGCTAGTTTGGTTTTGAGTATACTCGGACCGGGCCACTGAGTCTTCCCAAGGTGCCTTTTGAACTAGTCAAAAGACAGAATAATTGAATGATGAGAAGGTAATCAGGGGATTTCTCCTCTTGCCCTCGTAAAAAATAAACAGAAGATGAGCGATTAGTCAGCTGTTGAGACTGATCACTCAACTGTTGTCTCGTCTGAGAGGACCCAATGAGTCTTCCCAGCCTATCAAGGATCCATTCAGAAAAACAGTTTTAATCATAATTTATTCATTATATCAACTTGGATTGTGGCGCTTATAGCTTATCTTTGTGTTAAAACGCCTTTCATCAAGAAAAGTTGGTAGAAGAAAACATTGATTTAGGGAAAGTCAAATTTTTGCAAACTTTGGTCAAAAAACTTCCATACTCAGAAGAGATTACAGTGATCAACAGATTTAAACAAACCCAAAAGAGAGTAAACCCTGATTTTAGCTTCTCATCCTCCCTTGAAATTTTTTGAACCTGCCCTTATAACAGTCTACCTACGGCTCTGGACCAAAGTCATACCATTTTAGGTGTAGTAGGAGACATCACCGTCTAGTGTATCTGTATGGTTTCAGATAATTTTTTTGTCATCGCCTTTTGGCAAATATTTTTTTTATTAAATAGCTATCATCAAGAGAGCATTTTTTCCACTTCCATTGTTTTCAAATGCAAATCAACGAAGGGACATCGAAGCGCACGAGTTGATGCATGATACCAAAGATACCTATATGGTTCTCTCGAAGACTTATCAAATTTACCATTTAGCAACAATGAAATCCCTACCAAAGTTAACAACTACCGCACACCTGTTACATGTGAATAACGACTCCTACTATTATTATTTAAGAAAATGTTAAGACGGATGCTGTGACAGTACCTGTGTTGAGTTTAAAGAGAGTGGTGTGGTATTGGTGATATTTGGATACGAGTAGTTTGTTTACATTTACAAACAAATGGAAGACAAAAGTGTCGTACCAAATAACGTGAGTACTAATTAATTTACCACAAAGAAAAAATTTTTTTTTTTAATTTCGACTAAATTATTATTTTTTAATTAGGGATATTCCACTGTTTGCATAAATAATTAATTATCCGTCGTAAAGGGGGTGAAGGACAATTTTATTAATAAAATAAAAAAATAATTTCAAATGCAAATTAATTTCATAACTTGCGCAAAAAAAGTTCATTTATACAATAAAAAAGCGGTATCTTCAAAATTAATTAAAATATATAAATAAATAATTGATTCGAATTACATTAAATTATAAATCATTATCAGTGACTTAACGGAACTAAATAAAACATAAGAAAACCTTGTGTTGTGTTTCTCAACCCGCTATGGATGTTGTAATACAATTTTTAAAAAAGTTAAATGTTTTATTGCTAATTTGTGCAACAATTGCGGTGCGCTATTGATACAATTTGTTCAAATTTGTTCTTTTTGCAAAAATTCTAATCGACCTCGCGACACCGAGAAAGATTTTTTCCATCAGCACCGCTCCAGGATTACTACATAAATATTTGTGTACAATTATTAAAAGTAGATTCATTCCGGATGTCGACAATTATTACATCAAACATTTGTTTCGACTTAACAATTAATTAAAAAAGTTTAACAGTTTGCGAGAGGTAGAAAAAATTGGCGTGCATTAAAATTAAAACCAAAACGCTTAATTAAAATAAATAATCAAATAAAGATTTACAAGCAATTAAAAACCATGTATGGTACCTTTGAAGTTTGCTTAAGAAAAAAGTCCGAGTTAAATTTGTGAATTACAAATTAAAATTGCAAATTTTAGCTAATCGCATTACGTGACATGATAGATCGAGAGGCAAACCTCTTTGAAATCAGAAAGGCGTTTATAACTTAATTAACAATTGAAATCTTCAAGTTTTTTTATTTTTAATCAAATTAGAAACACTTTTAATTAATTATATTTTATAATTGTAATAATTAAAAATTTTGAACTTTTAACTACATTATTCTAAAAATCACAAATAAATTATATTTTTGAAAATTATTAGACGAAAAATTAATTATTAGGTAATTAGTGATAATTAGCTAGTGTATTGAAATCGCTTTAATTTTTTTAAATTTTTATTCACAAGAATTGTTTTAAAATATTTGGAAATGTGTAATTGTATCTATTTACAAATCCTAATTAGGTCTTCTTTAATTAGACCGTCTCCAACTCTCAATTAGCATTTTTTTAATTTGTTCAAAGTATGATTTTTAAAATTAATTAATTACGAATTGACCATAACAAAGCGTCAGTGTATTGACCTACCATTGAAACACCCGTTCGATATGATTGTAATTAATTACGTCAACCATGACGTTTAAATTCCTTTTAATTTAAAATTTGTAATTTGCTATCGTCATTAATTTTTGGTAAATTTCATAGAAATATTAGTCCTACTACTGTAAACCCTTATGTCGTCATTTTAAAACTACGAGCGGGCGCCCCCGTCGAAATTCGACGAAGTAGTAGTAGAGATGAATGTGTTAGAAAAATGAAATTTTCAAAAATTATTATAATGCACTTACTTCCTACACCGATGATTGTTTGTTAATTTATTAACAAACATTTGAAGAAAATAATTA
Organism: Malthinus seriepunctatus; assembly: GCA_963924605.1. NCBI lineage: Eukaryota > Metazoa > Arthropoda > Insecta > Coleoptera > Cantharidae > Malthinus > Malthinus seriepunctatus. The sequence goes on from OZ004600.1 coordinate 3,617,431, forward strand.
GTGCCGACATATTATCTGGGGGTCGACAGCTTCAATTTAAAAAAAAATAGCGGTCACCCCCGTCGAAATCGACGAAGTTTTTAAAGATATGAATGAGCTATGACTATTTTATATAAAAAATAAGAAAACTAACCTTAAAGATAACTAAGCCACAGAGGGCAACATAAAAGAACGTCACAAAAATCCAAAATTCACAAAAGCACGAAACGTAATTAAAAATGCACGCACCAACCTGACCATATCGCGTATTAGAAACGTACTGGTCGAATAAAAGTATTGAAAATTTTATCACCACGACCAAATGTATAATGTGTGCCTTATCGTATAAAACCAAATACTATCTACATTTATTCTCATTTATAATTTTTAAAATTGGATTATTTTAAATTATAAAATAGATTATTTTATTATGTATATTATAAAATAGAAAACAATGTATTAAATTAATAATTTTGAGAAAAAAATTAGTGGTGACATATCTGTGGGTCAAGAGCTTCAATTTAAAAAAAATCATCAAAATCGGTCCAGTAGAAGTACGCTAAAATTAGCGGAAAAGAAAAGGCTTCGCGTTTTAAATATATGGATGGATGGATACTTTAAAAATTGGAATTAATTCAAAAAAAAGTTTAAATTAATTCAAAAAGCCCGACTATTTTGGTTTTTTAAAATAAAAATCACGACCTATTCCAACCCTGGTTTAAAACCCTTGAAACTTCCTCTTTCTCATTTATGCCTTCTTACGGTGTTGGGTCGGGTCCTCGCTTATTTATCCTCGAATCAGGACAAATTGAAAACATTTTGTAGCAAATTTCTGACTCGAGTTCCAAAAGCAAGACCAGATCAGTTCGCTTTTGTCGGTGTGGATGAGCACAATAACAACGTATTATTCTTGCTACAAAGATTTAAGTAGGGGGGGGGTTATGATGGTTGCATCTACAATTAGTGCTAAATGTATAGCCAAAGTGACCATGTGAGGGTGACTGTATAACTTACTGTCATTTTGAAAAGTTTTATCATAACCTAAAATAGCAGGAGATACACGCGACTTTCAACGATGCCTGTACCTAACCTGAATTCTTAATTTTTATTGGATGAATCTTTTCCCTTAAAAAAATATTTTAGTTGACATATTTCCCGCAACGCAAAATTGGTTGGTGGAGCTGTAAAAGTTTGTACGAGAGGGGTAGGGAGTAAGTAGTTTAGCGTAGCTTAGCAATACGCTAATAATTACAGGATCTCAGCCCACAGTATCTATTTAACTTCCCAAGTCCTCAGTCTTCACCTTTGATGCCGAGGTGCCCGTTGCTTGTATGTTAATGTATCCAATTAGAAGTTTGAACTGCTTGGAAGGTCTCTAGAGAGGTCATTTGAATTCCTCTTAATGATTGTTCCGAATACAATTTAGGCTGGTCGCATTATGTCTATCATAATTAAATTATGGGACACTTCCCTGGACCTAGTGCGGTCTGTTGGCGTCTATTGCGGTAATAAATTTAATAAAACAAATGAATTAACTATTTACGTAAAGCCAACTCTGAGCTCATGACAAACAAAAGATCCAGGAAACCAATCTTCAAATATGGACATATGGACAATTAATAGTCGCATCAGAACTTTCTCATTACGCACTTTCTCCAAAATTTAAAAAGATAAAGAGTAGGCGTGGTTTTCTATTTTATAATTTTTGGGCACAAACTCTCCGAAGATGGTAAAATAGTATCTCAGTCACCAATTAGGTATCCTCAACATTTAATTATTTTAGAACTGATATAAAGCATAGGCAATGGGTTAGAACATAAATTAAGAGCGTTTTTAATTTTTACACCCCCCTCCCCAAAACGAAACTGAGAAAATATTTAAAAAATGGCATCTGAATTAATAAAATATAATGGAAATTCATAAAATTTTCAATTAATGTTCATTGTCTCGCAAGAAACATTAATGCAAAATTACGTCACTTTGGCAGACCCTTTTTTATATAACCTCACAATACATATAGGCGATTACATAAACATTTTTTCTTAATTGCAACCTTTTCTAAGCTCTTAATGAGCATCAATTTCTCCGCAACAAAACTTACGCGTCAGTGAACGAAATAATAAATTAAAGTCACCGAAATTTTCTCTTAGATATTTCGCTCCAGAAATATTTTGGAGCTTTTTAACAATCGAGTTGCTCATTTTAGTCCAGTTAAATAAGGTCAGCGTGTATATAAAATTATAGAAATATCATTAAGTAGAAAATTATCTCCCTATATAATCTTCTAACCATTTATCCTTGTATCGCAGACTCGAAAAGCCATCATTTATGGTAAATGATGAATCTCAAGTATAATCATTGAATTAACGAGAAATACTGTCGGGCAAATAACTATTAACACTTGAAAACGAGTAAAAACACATATAGCATGAGAATAAAAATAAAATCGCACATAAAACATATTATAAATTAAGATAATCACGGCGATCTCGTATAATTAAAATAACCAAGTCAAGGTATGTTCCCTTGTATTATAACGTCATTCTTTCTTCTTATAGCAGAGCTATAAAGGTACACACGTAGGTACACGTACTATACGTACACACAATCGAAGATTAACAATGAAAATAATTTCTCTCGGAAAAATTTTTTTTTAGAATAAAACGGGAACTGCATTACATAATTGATTTCAATTACACAAAAATAAGTCTAATTGAACACGCTATTTATTGTTTTATATGCCTTGTGTAAAAATCTCCATTTACATAACGTGCTTTTATAACAATACCAAATTGACGTGCGAAGTACTATTTAATTAATTACAATTGGTTTTTGTTTTCAATTTTCGTTTTCGTGAGCCGAAATTTTTTTCGAAAACGCATAATTGATAAAATACTAAATTGTTCACGATGGGACAATTTGGGCATAATCGTGGAGCTCCAGCAGTATTTTGTTGTTGCTAACAAATGCTAAAGTCGTCATAAGCTCGATTTTTGAGAACAATTGAATGTGCATTCTTGGGAAATAATCATATCAAGCACCAAGAGTAGATCTCACACTATTCAAGTAGCTGCTGGATCAAACAATGCTTCAATTCTTAGAGTAAGTCCGGGTAAAAGTGCGCCCTAACTTATTAGAAGCTGCAGAAAAGCTAGTTTACGACAAAAAATTAAAAAAAATTCTTTTGTACATACTACCATCATTTGTCTAAAAACAGCTTTCAGGTTCCAGTTCATGTCAACATACCAGGGAACGAGAAAGCAGACGATCTGGCTAAAAAGAGCAGCAAAATAAGACCCATTGAACCAAAACCAGAGAAATAAAGTCACGTCTAGTAAAGTGGCATATTAAACACTGGAAGGAATCCCCTGAACAGGGGCATTCTAAAGGTCTCTAAAAATCTCTACTCAGAAGGAGCAGAGATGAACTACAAGTCCTAGTTATCACCCATCTCGCTCCCATAGAAATGATTTAACTTACTTCATGCTTACTTCCTAAGTCTGAAATTACGCAAGCACTCGTTTTCGGTAAGAAATACTTGTAACTAAGAAGAAAACTCGACTTTCCTTCTCTAAAATGTTAGAAAAGGTTGCAATAAGTGCAACAACTTAAATCCAAAAATAAACTATTTATATAAAAGTTTAATTTCCATGAACTTTGCATTTTGTCAATTTTACATTTAAATTATATCCACAACCAAATCGAGAGAAGTATTAAAGGCGATCTATTGGAATTTTTTGGTTAAAGCGAATTAAAAAGGTTAGGGTAATTAAGCAAATCGGGTGACCGTGAAATCAATTTTCATAAAAAAAATTTAGCACATTCACACCCTGTATATTTATTAAGTTAATAATCAGGGTGCTATAATATCGGAGATCGATTGTTGCGCCACAACAAATTGTAAAGGAACACGATATTAATTTGTTTGTTTCCGCTCGACGGATTTTTACACCCATAATTAAATAATTTATAAACGATAGAATGTTAATTACAAACGGTAATTACATGTAATTGCAAAATCTAAAGGATCTTCTAATTTTATGCTCAATTTTCAACTCACGGCCAATTAAATAATCTTCAAAGGGAGGCTCTTAACAAAACGATTTATAAGGAAGATGTTCCTAGAGATGCGTCAGGTACTCTCGAGTTGGGTGCAGGGTATCCAAACGCTCCACTCTATTTATACACCTCACGCATTTTCCGTTCCGAAGAACGTTCTTCTTAGGAAAAATTTATACGCAATTAACTGATTATTAACAATAATTTAGCAATTCAGTAGCTATTAATCATTGGGATTATTCATAGCATTATTTTTTTGGTCACGGTCAAGTAAGTTATGCAATTTCAATCATTATATTCGCACGATTATACCTCTAAGCTAATTTTATTTGATCTTTAATAATAATTTACACTTATTCTAATTGAAATTAACAATTTCTTATCTCAATAATTACTATTATTATCGTTTAAATCGAATCAATTTTTAAGTACCGTCGTTGTCGACCACCGATTAGTGATTTGTAACCTTAAAAATTTCGAGATCGCAATCTCTCGCTTTATTGATTTTAAATCAAAGATATAACATTTGTCGATGACATTACAAAGCTACCGTTTAGAGACGAGGTCGTTGTGATTGTTTTTCCATTTAGTTGACAGCTCGTGTCAAAGAATCAGAGCCGGCCGATTAATAGTTTACCGAGTCACCTTCACCTCTCTTTATTGTAAAAGAAAATTTACATAAATTGACACAAATGGACAATTTATAACATTATAACCCATTTCTAAGCAGCATTTTGAAATGTTTTTCAAAAATTTTAACAAAAGTGAAAAATTTTTATGTAGAATTTTAGACGCTTTTGGGATGAAGAGTTGTGATCAACTAGCTTTGGATTAGAATAGACAATGAGGTGTCAAGGACATACAGTATGTCCACATCCACATGGACTGAGTTCACAAGAGAGGAAATTTTTTTATTCTTTCAAGGAAGTTTTGCTTCTTTTGAAACAAAAAGAAAAAAAAATAGATTTTGCTTTTCAAATAACATGATATTTTTCGATAAATTTTGAATTAAGTGCTACTTTAGTCATATTACCAATAATCACCAATGGTTTGTTTACTTGAAAAAATCAGCAAAAATGTTGATCTCATAAAGTAAAAAACCAACCTTAAAGAAAACTACCATCTCAAAAAGTAAAAAACCAACCTTAAAGAAAATTGCCAAAGTGATGAACTTAAACCACCATCTCAAAAATCTAAAAGACACAAATAAACACTCGAAACTTGATCGTTATTATATTTTATCAGTATCACTGCTATAACAAATTGGTAAAGCAAACCAACAAATGGCAATTCGAGGAAGAACGAGACTGAAGTATTTTTCACGGTCACAATATATTATTATGAAACATGGTCATTTACAAAGACCCGGATAGAAAAATTATAAGTACATCGATGAGCTATCGAGAGAACAACATTAAGAACTTTGAAAGATCACAAAACAAACACCTAAGACAAAGAACAAAAGTACAACATGGGGTCCAAAGAGCAGTTTTGTTAAACTGAAAATTTACAGGACACGTTCGGGTAGAAAATACGGTAAACAGGGTAACAAAATAATCTAGTCATTTTCTCTTCGACAATACATATAAAAAAAATCTCTTGGCATTTTTTAAGAGCCCCATGTTCTTAGAACTTTTTGACAATTAGATGATTTAAGATCCACTCATCTCGTGAATGGTATATGGGGACCTTAGCTTCCTAGTATGTAGCTCGTGAACATCAGGTATCAGCGGAAAAGCCGCTGTGTTTAAAATATATACAGGGTGTCCAAAAGCTATGGAATATATCAATTATCTCGGCGCACAAAAATATTTGGAAAAAAAGCCCGGACAGGTCGATTTAGATTTTGAATTGTGCTTTTTTTTATACAAAAATAATTTATATCGGGTGTTCTATTTCGGAGGAGCGACATCATCAAAGGTTTTTTAAAAATGGAATACCCTATATTGTTATCACATCACTTTTGGATTCTCTCCAGAGCGAACTGATTTCAAAAATCTATTAGACTTAAAAAGTGTGTTAATTTAATTTGTTAGTTACAATTATTACTATTTTTCGAAGCGAAACAACTTTGTTTTTGATTACCCTGTATAATTGTTTCGTTATTTTATAAGTTTATTATCATTATTATTGAAAAGTCGAAATAGAATAGTAAAAGATCTTCAAATGATTTTACAGAACTCAGCAACAAACTGTCACTTGTGTTTAAAAATACAATTTTGAAATATCTATAGCTCCAAAATTACCAACGTTAAACCCTAACGTTCGGTTGCATGAAAGCGAATTATATTTTAATCCCAGAATTACATTTATAATCCTTAGATATAATCTAAGATTAAATATAAGTGTAATAGGTTTTTGAAATCAGCTCTATAGATGAAGATTTCATAAATAATAAAATATACAAAGTATTTAATTTACAGAAACCGTTGATGACGTCATAGCTCCGACCTAAATCACCTTGTATAAACTATTTTTATGCCAAAAAATGTTCAATTAAAAATCAAAATCGACATTTCCTAGCCTTTTTTTTCAAAGATTTTTATATGTGGAGATAATTGATATATTCCATTCTTTTTGGACACCCTGTAGGTATAGATAAATAAAAATTGGCTCACATCGCAAAACATGTAAGTTATTTTTTGAGCCCGGTTAAAACATTTCCTGTTAAGTATCTACCCACGTACAAAACAGACAACTCAATACACTTTAAATAAAACAAGTCAATCACTTTAACAATTTTGTACAACAATTATCGGTACACGAGTTTACGCCCTAAAATGCGCAGGTAGCGTCCTTCCAAAATCAAAACTATTGAAAATTGATACAAATAAAATCCGATCGACGTATGTTGTGACCTTAGAGCTTTTAAGAGATACCGTAGATCGTGGTGGTGATTACGACAATTTGCCTATACCTACATTAATTAATAATTATAATAATTATTACTATAGTGGCAAACACTTGTTTCGTAAAGTAGATCATTTAATATTGCGTAAAATTCGTATTATAAAGAATACCGAATAGAATATTTAGGCGGTTATTAGTTCCTTGAGCAAAAATTTCAATGCTCTTCCTACAAAATTTTATCAAGGACCAATTAAGTACACATTGATCCAGTTATTTAAATCGCGATTTCGTAAGAATGCCATAGTACAAACCACACACACAAGAGACAAGCTATCGTTCGTTCGACAGAGACATTGACTGGATATCGAATCGGACGGGTTAATGTCTTGTTATAATTAATTGCGCTTGATTGAAGTAAGTAAACCTGTTGAATTAAATATTTCTTAACTTCAAAACATATAGATTAACGTGTCAAAATATTTAAAGATTTTTTTTGGTTCAGCGACCTATAAAGTCGGCACGATAAGGATCGTACTTCATGCTAGAATTAGCATTTAAAGGCACATTGCACAATGGTACTTTATTGTAGCTAGAGGAAATTTTAGCAGGCACTTATTAGAGCCTTCGTACGTTTGTAAAATATTTTAGAAATTATATGGCGCAGAGCAATAATTAGATGACAGGAAGGTTGTTCCCTTTTTTCTTCTTCGGCAGTTTTATTTCACGTTCGCACAGTTCTTTAGCTTCAGTGCTGCTTGATGTAACTTGAGGTCTGTTGGTTCTCAAGTTGGCGTAGTAACGCTGCTGAAGTAGTTCAGAGGGGTCTACCAATGTTCCGAGTTTGTACAGACTACCCATGACTCAGGGTCGTAGCCAGACTGTGTTATCAGGGAAGGCTCAAAAAATATCTCTCAAAAAAGAGAGAGAATGAAAAGCTAAAATCAGGGTTTTCTCTCTTCTAATCTCTTCTGAGGATAGAAGTTGCTAAAATTTATCTTTCAGTAAATCAATGTTTTCTTCTTCAGCACTAATTATGAACTTTCTGTTTTACTATTATTGCAAAATCTTTACCAAGGAATAGGCTTAAAATTTTCCAGGGCAGGCTCAGCCACGACTGCAGATGACTACCGTTGACAGCACAATTTTTGTACATTGACTGCAGAGAGTGGGTAACCCCTCGAGTACTCCCATACTCCTTCGCTCTTCTCATGGTCTCAATCTGGGGTCTTGTACAACTCTACTTTAAAGAGCTTTATATTTTCAATGTACTCGTCTACTGATTTTGCTTTTCCAGGGCAGGGTCAGTCTGCCCTTCCCATCTTTCGCTCTTTCCATGGTCTCCATCTGGTGTCTTGTACAATTCTACATTAAAGAGCTTTATATTTTTAATGTACTCGTCTACTGATTTTGCTTTTCCAGCCCTTTCCATCCCATACTCCTTCGCTCTTCCCATTGGTCTCCATCTGGTGTCTTGTACAAGTGCACTTCAAAGAGCGTTATATTTTCTTTGTATTCTTCTACTGATTTTGCTTGCTCTTCCAAACTCTTAGCAAGCTTTCCTCTTGTCGTTCCACTTTAATCTCTAAAAACAGTAAGTCAAGGTAAAAAGTTTCGACGATAATAATATAACCTTGGCGTACACCTCCCTAGTGATACCAAAAATGTCCAAAATGACCTCAAAAGAGCCCCAAGTTCAACTCTAAGTAAATACTTTTAGGTGTCAAAAGTAATCAACAGTTAAACAAATTATTTGATTGATTAATTAATTGGTCGAAAGTAAAATTTCTTAAAGTGACAAAACGTAATTAATCAGATGTAAAATTAAGATAACCAAAAAGGTTATTAATTAAGGTGCCCATATAGGGACGAAATGTCCAATAATGGATTTAAATCAATGAACGCAACAACATTAACCTCGCGATTGCGGTTCCATATCGAAAGAGACTTTTCATTTCGAAAAATTGTGATTTTTCCAAATACAACCTTATTTAAATTGGCATCATCCTTGGATGGAAGAAAATGAGCAATTTGAACAATGCAACGAACCTTAAATTTTTACTAAGTTGGCTCTTTTTTTAGAAGAGATAAGTATAGCGTACTTAGGTGTGGTAGCGCAAAGTTTAGATATTAATTAAATTTATTGTTTCTTTAGAAATGTCAGCCTTTGGGCTTAATCGTGCTCTGGATTTTAATTTCTTTTTTTTAAATACTATTATAGTCGACTCCCAGTTTACAATTAGCGACACAAAAAAATTAAATACAAAGGGAATTCTATAAAGTGGTAAGTATGATATTACATACCCAGTAAAAGCAATACTCCAACGGGGCCTTGAAATAACCCGCTTTAACGCAAGACAGATAATTTTATTAGCAATAAAATTAAAGTAGAAATTAATTAAAATTTTTTAGATATTACATTCGGTTTTTTAAAACGCTCGGCTACGCTTTCCGGTTTCTACTTTCCAATTTCTTCTACCTGACCAATGTCCAATCTTCATTAAGTTGTTTGCTTTATGTCTCTCATCCATCTGATCTTTGCATCTGCATTTCCTTCGCCATTTTCTAGATCCAAGTACTCTATTGCATCTTGCATCTCCAATATGTAGATATCCTGTTGTAGTCATATTGTGCCAAGTCCACAGTAGCGTTACTAGTTTTCGGGTCATCCCTTTGTGAATAAATGTTATTCCCATGACCAGGATCGGTCTTCGAGGCTCTTGGTACTTTTGGGCATCGCCTTTCCGATTTTTAGATAAAATAGAACTAGAACTCCAAATACGAATCAAGGCAAAGTGTCATCGGGTGCCATTTCCGCGAGTTATTTCCAGAAAGTTAAAATTAAAACGACATTCGGAAAAATTAGAGAAGTTGTACTAAAGCAATGTTAATAGATGAAATAAGGAAATAAAAATGTGCAAAAATTTTGCGAGGTCAAAAATTAACCTTGTGAGAGATGCTGACCAGCTTAACCCGACTAGACGTTTGTAATTTTTTTAAAACTTACCAAAAATGTATTTTTTTATTAGCGCATGAAATCATCAAAAAATATCCTAATTTATCGATTACTTATTTGTTAAGATCCGGGCAAATCGCAATTTCGTGATGTGAATGACACGAAGTAACATTGTCTTTAGTTTTTTTACACGATCAAAAATTGCGATTAGACGAATCATAAGTTACATCCATCAAGTATCGAACACTTCATTTATTACCTACAAGAAATGTAATTAATTTTAACAGTAAAATGTAATTTGGATGCGAAAGAGTTCAACACCGTTTCATTACCTCATCTATTTATTTTATTTAATTATTTTTTTTTCTTACAGATCTCGGCAGATCTCAACTCGAGTTGGCATATTCCTAGACCCACACTAGCTCGCAGCTCCAAAAGCTCTCAAGGATCCACATCGAGCAATAACAGCACCCATGTAAGTTATAAAACCTTTCAACCCAAAAATTATCTTTAACTCAATTTTTATTAATCCCCTGTTATAACGTTTTAAGAATCCGTTTAGAAAATTTCAAAATTCATAATAATGTCCAAAATACCGCAGAAAAACTGAAAATTGGCAATTTTGTTTTTCAACTGTAGTTTCAAAATGGCTTACTTTAAGAAAAAAATTCATGAGAAAAATTTTAAGAAGGTCAAAAAGCTAACAAATGAGACCAAACTCGACTTTTTATCACATTTATCACTTGGCGTCGCGACGTTCAACTTTTCATTTTCTTATGGGGGACATATCATATTTTTTCAAAAATTACTCAAATTAAAACTAATAATTGCTATTGAGCGATTTTTGCAAAAAATATGATATGTCCCCCATAAGAAAATGAACGTCGCGACGCTTAGCGTCGATGTGATAAAAAGTCGAGTTTGGTATCGTTTGATAGCTCTTTTGACCTCCTAGAAAATTTTCCCGAGAATTTTTTTTCTAAAGTAAGCCATTTTAAAACTACAGTCGAAAAACGAAAATGACAATTTTCAGTTTTTCTGCGTTATTGCGGAAACCATTTTGAATTTTGAAATTTTCTAAACGGATTATCGCAAGACAAACTGGTGAGAAACCTAATCATCCTAAAAAGTTGCCAATTCTAAACATGTTTGGAAAGCTCTTCCAACAGAACTCCAAGTCCTTACTGATTAATTAAAGTTGAATTCACTTTCAATTGCTATTAAATGTCGTGATAATAATTTAAAACGGTGCATCACCCCCATAATTGCAAAACAATGACCAAGACCTCTTACAATAAAATAAATATCGAATGAATCACTCTTAATAATAATTATTTAGATCAAATCGTGAATCTTGGAATAATAAATCTAATCTGATCTAAATCAGTCACAACCCATAACCTTGACACAATTTAAAAAACTTTCAGCAACTAATCATTTAACATTTCAGAGTATAAAATCAGGATCGCTACTTTTAACGGCCGCAAATCTAGCAAAAATTCACAAACAAGAATCTAGCAAGAGTTTATTAAGCAATAAAGATGGTAACCTCCAGTATTACTTACAACAAGTCAACAACAATCAAATACTCGCACTACCACCGACCGGTCTTAAGAAAAAATCAGATTTAGAAAACGCTTCGGTGGCGAGCTCCACTCATTTTACAGTAGTCAACGTTAACACGAGAACGTCCAAACAATCGAGAAGTTTTTGTCGAAAGCATCAATTAACAGTTTTGGTCGTTACGATGTCTATTATTTTTACTTTAGGGATTTTAGCTGCAGTTTGGTGTTTGGAAAGTAAGTGAAAACAAATAAAACTTATTAATTCAATATAAACGATTTTCTTTTAGTAAGAGCAAGGAGACAACCGCAATAATTATTTAAAACGAATGTTGGAAAACTTATTGATCATAAAACAGACCTAATAGTTACCCAAACATGGCATTTTTTAAACAGATCGACAGATTAAACTTACACAAAGGACGAGAAGAATCAAAATTAAGGATTTGACGATCTGTTTTAATTTTATATTTTTAAATTAGTTAGCAAATTTATTTAAATTATTTAATATAAGAATTATTTATGAAATTAATTAAATTTTAAGTTTTCAGTCTGTTTTACTGTTACTGTGATATTATTAAATGCAAATTGGTTTGTATAAATACGTATTAAATAATACCTTAATTTCTTATTAGATGCTAAGCTTTATTATGGTATTCGTTACGGTATTAAAACAAAGCAAAAATGTATTTCGATGGCTATGATAATTTAATCAGTAATAAATTAAAGCAATATTACTAAAAAATGTCGTTTTACAATATTTACACATGCAAATAAAATTCAAAACACTTACCTCTAAATCCTGCAACGTTTGAGTCCACTTATATTTTTCCAAATCACATCCGTTTCCTTTATTTGGTACAAGTTTGCCCTTCTCAGAAGCTTCTTCATCATCTTCGATAACTTTCGACACTTCGCTCTCTTTAGTTTCACTCGGCCCTTTCTTTTCTAAATCAATTTCTTTTTGCATACGTTCCGCTTCGTCTTCGGTAAGTTCTTTAATCTCCGCCGGTTTCACTACGCTTGTTTGTTGTTGTTCGACTTTACGTGCGTTGGCAGCTTTACGAACTGCTTCGCGTTCGCTCTTTTCTTTCGACTCAGCACGTTTGCTTTCTAAACTAATTTCTTCGTATTTCTTAAATGTTTTGAGCACCAACTAGAAAAGTTTGATCAATAATTTTCTAACAACTTGTACAACTTACCTTTTCCCAAGCACCATCCTCTCCACCCACAAAAAAATCTGTTTTGCGAGCTAAAAAGCTTGCAAAAGTGTCTAATAACTGCAAAAAATCAAGATCAAATTTGAGGTTATGTTTCTTCACAAATGTTAATAAATTACCTGTGATGCTCCTTTAGGGTGATGTTGCGCTATGGATAGGAAAAGGGAGTCGAACTGTTCAATTTGTTGACTATCGCCACTCATTTTATCAATATTTTAATTAATAAATGAAATTGAAAACATGCACAGTTTCATACAAACAAATACTGTTCGCACATTGGCTCGCATTAGTTTCCAAGGACCAATGAAAAAAAAGAAAAAATTATGATTGAATGTGGTACGCATACGACATCTATTAGAATTTGACTGAACTTTCATTACTATTAGCGCTAAAATTTTACGCCCGGTTTCATAATCAAATTAAAGGCTCCTTTAAGTTTAAAGTGCCAAAAATGGTCATTTAAATAGTTAAAGTAGCTTTTAAAATTGACATAACATACAATTTGATTGAAGTGGTGTCGTTTTTTATAATATAATGAATCGAAATCGAGATTTGGAATTATTAATTTAAGAAGAAGAAAATCCGAATCGGACCGTCTGGACATCGTTCAGGCTCCGGTTTCACCTGTGCAGGTCGGCCTGCACATTCAAGAATTTTCAAAAAAATTACAGTACCTATTGGTAGAAACTCGGTTATATTTTGTAAAAAGAAATGTGGGAAATTTTATCTACTACTTTGGTAATAAATTGCAAAAGACGTATTTTTTTCCCGTTTTCTTGATATTATCCAAAAACCGCGAGATAGATGTTGTATAAAAGTAGATATTACACAACGTATATATATTTTTGTACTTCAAAAATTTTTGACGGAACTTTAACCTTAAAACTGACGCCGATATTTAAATGTTATTAAAAAATTTTAAATTTTGCATCAAAACAATATCAAAACCATAGTTTTTGGAACTAATGCTAATTTAACTAAAAATTGCTAAATTCTCATTAGACATAATTTATGAAACGCATTCTCTTTTAAATTAAATTTAAAGTCGACTTTAGCTTAACAGCAACTTTAACTAAAGGAGCTTTTAGCGATTTATTATGAAACCGGGCGTTTCATAAGAAGTAAATTCAATTAATTTACAATCAACATTTATTTTTACTTAAATTACAACATGATTAACACCAAAGTTTAATTATTAACGACAAATTAAATTACGAACTGGGAACGCGTACGCCATCTATTAAACTTTGACCGAACTTCAATTACAATTAGCGCTAAAAATCGTTTAATTAAAAAGAGAAGCAAATTCAATTAATTAACAATCAACATTTATTTTAATTAAATTACAACACGATTAACGCCAAAGTTGAATCATTAACGACAAATTAAATTACGAAAGTGGTAAGCATGCGCCATCTATTAGAATTTGACAGAACTTCAATTGCTATTCAGCTAAAAATTTGAATTCTTTAATTAAAAAGAAGTAAATTCAATTAATTAACAATTAACATTTATTTTTACTTAAATTACAACACGATTAACGCTAAAGTTTAATCATTAACGGCAAATTAAACTACATCATCATCATCCTTACAATTATTTAACGGCATTTCAAATTTTGGATCAATGTTAATCCTTTTATCGTAAGATATTAACTCTATACTTCTTTCAAAATCATGAAACTCGCTTGCTTTTTGATTGTTCTTATTTAATTTCCATCCGTTACATTTAATTAAACTTGTCGACTTTCCGCTTCTGTGTAAGTCATAACAAGAAGGATCAGCTTTTGCTTGAATTACGGGAATTTTGCTTAATTTCTTACTTGCAGATTTATCCAACCCATCGCCTATAATTTCCTCTTTAACTTTATTTTCGCTATTAAAAATTGTGTACACGAATCTATTTTTAGGAACTTTATCGATTTCAGAACTGTCTTCTTGGCGTTCGTTTTCTCGAAATCGAACTTGAACTAGAGATCCTTGACTAGAACTTGCATTGTGTTTTCTGCTAGGATCGCCTGTAGTTTTTCCAACTGTTCCGGGTTCAATAAAAGAGGTACTTTGATCAAATGAAAAAAGTCTTTTTAAGAAATATTGTGTTCCCAACTTGCCTGAAGCTATCACTCCACGTGTGTGATTTATGTCTTCATTTTTATTACGTAATAAGTTTGTTACACACAATATTGAGAAAATTATTACAAATATTATAGTTATAGTTAAAGCGATGATTGCCAAACATACAAATTGCCAAAGCAAATGTATCGAGCGTGTACTTATACTAACGACATAGCCTAAATTTTCTCCGCTAGCTAATAAAGCGGGTAATAAAGTGCCAAGACACCCGCAAGTCAAATGGATGGATATTACGTTGCAGTAGTCTTCAATAGACGAGTTCTGAATGCATACTACTGTCATGTAAAAGATGAAAGCTCCTAAAAAGGCGGAAGCGTAAGAAATTAAAGGGATATAAACGTCTACTCCTGCAGATATTGTAACTATCCCTGCAATAGCTCCTTGCATGCACCTCAAAATACTCCAATAGTTATAAGTTTCTCTATAACACAAAAACTGCATAATAACAACCATACTAACTCCTGCAGCAATTGCCATAATGTTATTAACCAAGACAATTCCGATGTAATTTGCAGGAATGTGCGTGCTTTCATAAATTGGGGTTGGTAGAGTAAATCCGATTAATCCTACGATTATAAAAATATAACCAATAATAGTGCTTCCGGAAGATTCTGGTCCGATGGAAGATTGGTCTATTTCATCGAGACGCATTAAACGACGTCCGAGAAATAAAGATCCAATAAACCCGATTAATCCAGAAACAAAGTGTATTATCAAGCATCCAGCATGATCCTTAACAGATACCAACTTGTCCAGAAAGTTAACTCGCCTCATCAAACCTTCATTATACCAAACCCAATGAATTAGAACAGGCAAACATAAACCAGAATATATAAAGCTTATGAGTAAATAAGCGAAAAAGTGACAACGTCCTGATAACAGCGTAGTTATAATTCCAGATCCAATTAGACACGCACAAAATCCTACAAAGAAATTAAAGATGTAAATAATAGTATTGAACATTATAAGCGAGGTAAAACTGTTTTTACTGGCGCAAAGAAGATTATGACTGGCGAGCCGCAGCTGAGCCTGTAAAAACAGTTAGACAGCTTGGTTAAGAGTAACAAATAAAATAGTTTTACCTGTAACTGCTTCGTCTAAATTTGCAGAATTTGAAATTATCCACATTCCGTAACCGATGAGCCCACCGTTGTTGTCAGAACCATAAGCTGCGCTAAAACCAATCAATCCGAATGCGGCTAAAGTGACTGCTATGTCCAAAATGTTTTGTAGTAGTATTACGTAAACATTTTCTATAGGTATGCTGCCTAGTTGGATTAAAAGGTAACCAGCTCGTAATAGTAAAGCTAAAAATGAAGACAATTTAGTAAGGTTTGCTTGCTGAGTGTAAGTTAAGAGGGTGGTTTTTAACGAATGGGCGGGAAAGTTGATGTTTAGACATTCCGCTCGTAACCGTTAGCGACTATAATATCCGGTTGATATCACTAATAGGGATAATTCCTGATAAGGTAAGGTTCAAAGAAGGCAATGACATATTGAACTTGATGTAATTAAAAAAAACAAAGGATTTTGGGTATCAACAACTTTTGAACTTTTCTCGAACCTTGAAACTAGGTTCTTATTTCCTATATACAAATATGTGGTTGCCTTCTTTAAACCTTACCCTATTAAGGTTTAAATTCAAGCGTGCATGGTAACTGATGGTAACGCATAATAATGCGTAGTGTGCATTTCATCCGCAAAATTTATATGTATTTTAATGTGACGGCGCTGATGACAGCTCTGTCAAATACTTATAAATTTGAATATTTATCTTTCGCAAATTTAATTTTTTTTCGAAAATTCAAATAATTGGTCCGGTTTTTGTGCATAATGCGCTACTACAGACCAACGTCCATCATTTTCTGCATTGATCTGTATTAAACTCTAAAGAATAATCAAATTGTGTGCATTTTTATAACTTCTTCGGCCGTATTAAGAAAACCACGAGTTCAAAAATTTTCAAAAAATTACAGTATTGCTAGAAACTCGGTTACATTTTGTAGAAATAAATTGAGGAAATTCTGTCCTTTACTTTGGAAATAAATTGCAAAAAACCGCTTTTTTTACCGTTTTCTTGATGTTATCCAAAAACCGCGGGTTGGAGTTTAATGAAAATTACATATGTTGTTTAACAGTAGGTATTACATAACATATATTTTTTTCAAAATTTTTGAACTTGTAGTTCAAAAAACGCAGTGTGAACTTAAACCTTAAGAATTATCACTACTAGTGATATCAACCTGATATTAAAGACGCTAACGGTTACGAGCGGAATGTCTAAATATCAACTTTCCCCCCCATTCGTTAGAAACCGCCATCTTAAAGGCCTAAAAGGTAGTAGATTTTCATTTTTCCACTACTACTCTTTCAAAAAGATCAAATGGTGAGTTAATTTAGCCCAGCTCTGGATCGCAGATCAACTCTCTTTAGAAGTTTTACACTAGGTACCTGTGAAAGCACCCTTTTATGGAATCAAAAATAAGAGTGCGCCCCTAACAATAATTCTCCACTAAAAGCAATTTAGCTTTGGTAGCTTCTTACACAAGACGCTAGCACTTTGGGTTATTCATTTACACGTTCTTTTACTCAGAGACGATTACACCAACGTCGGAAATTCGGGGACCTTTTGTATGGTGTTCAGTTAGGTAGAAGAAGCACGATAGGGCCAAAATTACAGGTCCTTTTTTCTAAAACTCCAGGGATCCAATTTTTTAAATCGTAAGAATCCGTTCTTTAGAGAATCTCTGAATTATGTCCAATGTCTCATTTTCTCAAGAAAATTAATTTCTATGGTTGGATCTCTGAACTATTACTAATTAAATTACTTTTAGGAACACACTCGAAAGGGTTTTCTGATGCTGACTTATTTATTCTAAAAAGGCCATTCTTAAGTGCAATGTAAGACTTCTTAATGGAGCTCATCTTCTGGGATCACAAAAAATACATGATAATATGTGGATCCGAGACCATTTTAGGATTAGTATACAATTTTCAGGCGATCGTCCCTTTGTTTAAAATGCTATTTGACGTCTATACTTACCAAAAGATCCTTTAATAAATGTGGAGGTGGATCCATAGCTTGTAGCATCTAAAGAAATCTTATCAGGGTGTATCAAAGTACCATTTAAATAATCCAAACTTTCGGTCATTGATTGATGATTGATTTGACACAAAATTGAAGGAATTTAAGTCACGAATTATTATTTAAACAAAAAATAAAACGCTTTTGATCAGAAATTGTTTCAAATTTTTTTCATAAATATTTCAGAAAGTTTAGGTAACAATGTCTAATATTTTTTTATAATATATAATGTAATGCAACGATTTAAATATTTACAAATAATTATGATAATATACAACGACTTAAATATTAAAAATTATTTATAAAATTTAACTAAAATCACACACCGGTTGATGAATTATGGCTACACAAATGGCAAAATAATTATATTTTTCTTAAATTAATGTTAAATGCAGGGTTAAGATGTAAAGGTAAAATATTTGTTCAAGAAAGTAGCACGGTATAGTACAATAATACTTCAAGGATGGACTAGTGTTGTAAAAATAATAGCTGGGTCAATTTTGTAAGAGATGGTCATTTGTCAAAAAATTACAAATAATTCCTAGTCACTAGAAAAGGATGGTAGTAGTTGTCTAAAATGTCTATAACTGTTCCAACTATCACTTTTATAACAGTCACCCTTAAATTATTTGTACTACACACGGTGGATGTTTACAGTAGACGAAGAATTGCTTTTAAACTGTAGTAGAATGCAAATGCTTCTCAATTAAGACTTTAGTGCGGGGCTCGGGGTTAGAACCTGTAACTTAAACAGAATTAAAGAAGGTATTTTTATATTTCAAAATCCGAAAGCCTGACAGTTATAGTAGATGAACTGGTCAGGGTCGAAAACGTTCGACAAACCCTCAGAAAGCCACATTTTTGCGTAATTGTGCGCTTAGTCGGCGTACTTCTACAGCTAGAGACCTGTGGAGTGACCTCAAAAGAGCCATTGAAGTTCAAACTACAAAGTAGGTACTTTTGTACCTACAAAAACCATAAGAAAAAGGCGAGAAAGCAATCTGAGGTCCAGTAGGCCGGCTCGTAAGCCACGATTGACTTTTAAATCATATTATAAGAAACGTGGCAGTGGTGGCTCAGTGGTACCGGGTTCGAATCCTGACTCGGGCCTGCCATGTTACCTTGAGTTTTAGACCTCAGGGTCAGTTCTTGAAATTGAGTACACAGGTAGCATAACCTATGGTAATAATAGGGCGTAGTGCTTGCCACACTGCCTCGTAATACATAATACATATCTCATTTAATACTCGTGCATACCTGGTTGCTGTACCTGTACGAGTGAATGCTGCTGAATACATCGATGACATACTCACTCACAAATCATGTGGTAGCTGTTGGGGCCGCCATAGGTTCAGTATTTCTGTTCTAGCATGATAATGCAAGACCACATGAAGCAGGCCAAAGCAGAATATTCCTACAACAACATCAAAGCGCTTCAAATGAAAACAAATTCTGCTGTTGATCAATTCAAAGAACAGACAGCACCTATTATTCATGTAAAAGTGTCAAATCTCAATTAAGGATTGACCGAGAGCTCATCTATTGACGGTTTGAATACCAAGATGCTTGAATGGTAAGAAAGTTTTATAGAAGGATCTGCAGGACAACAGCAGTCAAAAACAAGGAGCATAGACCGAACTGTTCAGGTTCAACTCGATTTATTAGAAACAGGGATAAATATAAGTCAGAATAGACATTTGCGATAATTGGAGCGGTTTCAAGATTGTAGAGTTAAACACAACCAAGGATTTCAAAGACCTGCGTATCCTTGAAGAAAATTGGCAGGTAACATTTCGAAGACAGGTTTCGACGTCTGGCGAATGACTTACGCGCACCCCTCATGACTCAGTGGTATCTGTCTTTGGAAAGAGGTCTCGAGGTGTGGTAGAAGAATTTCACGCTCCCTCAGGACTCAGTGGTTTATTTCTTCGGAGAGAGATCTCGAGGACCTGAACCTGCTATTTATAGGGTTGGAGTAAAACGAGAAGCGAAGATTTTAAAATGTAGATATCTTCATTACATTTACGAGGGACAAAATATTTTATATGCCATCCTTTAGATGACAGAATGCAAACAGAATGTTAAAACGTTGCCAATGATAGTGGACCTGAACTTGCTGAGGCATCGAGAACACAATTTGGTCTTCACTTGGCATAATTTAGTAGTGGGAAACTGTGAAAAAAATGGGTCATTGTTTAAAATTAATTGAAAGAGAGTAGTATTAGACGAAGCTCATTTTCTACGCAATTCAAAATCCAAAACATCGATTACTGTTTTTGCTTTAATTTCGAAAAGAGGTTTTGAGGTCTGGTGGAAAACTTCAGGACTCAGTGGTCTCTCTATTTAGAGAGAGGTATCGAGGTCTATGGGTAGACGCCCTTGATCCTCCAGGACTCATCGGTGGTTTCTTTCTTCGGAGAAAAATCTCGAGGTCCTGTAGAAGGCAAGTACCCTCTCACCCCTCAAGACTCAGTAGTCTCTCTCGCTCTTTGGAGAGAGGTCTCGAAGTGTGGTGAAGGCGAAGAGAACGTTGAAGACGTTGCCAGCGATAGTGGACCTGAACCTGCTATTTAAAAGTTTGGAGTAAAAAGAGGAGTAAAACGAGTAGCGAAGATTTTAAAATGTCGATGTCTTCATTACATTTAAGAAGGACAAAATATTTTCTATGCCATCCTTCAGATGATAGAATACGAAGAGGACTTTGAAGACGGTCCACAATGATAGTGGACCTGAACTTGCCGAACATTTTTAAAATCTTCTCAATACCATGACTTAGCTGCAATAATTGTTAGAAGTCATGATGATCCAGTGGTACGGTGCTGGACTACAAAGCAATGGGTCCCGGGTTAAAATCCTGACTTGGGCCTGTCATGTTAAAGTGGTATTTCGATCTCAGGGTGCATTCAGACTTTAAATTGAGTACACGGGTGCATAATGTGTAGTAATAATAGGCTGTAGTGAACTGTTCTTACAGGCGCAAAGAGGATATGACTGGCCGTAGGCGAGTAAAAACAATTTTACCTGGCTTGTAATGTTAAATACTATTCTTTCCGTATAAGTTTCTGTGTAATTTAAATTTTTTAAATATTTCTAGAAAATTCAATTTTACAAAAACGAATGCTCCAAACTAAACTGGTTTATTTCTACCAGTTAGCTAGATAACTCTATTTTTGGCCAAAGTGCCTTTCTGGACAGAACAATTTTGGACAGCTGTTGGAATTTTTAAATACAAAAATTCATTCTTTAATTCTGTTTAGGTTTCAGGTTATAGCCAGAAGCCCCTCACTAAAGTAATTTTTGGCGATTAAAATCTCAGATGTCAAAACCAATGTCGGCATGGCAATACATGATCATGAGATTTTTCAAATCTGTTTGTACCCCCGACTGCTAATAATAGTCACCTTACAAGATAGGTACAGTCACGTTCATATCTTTTGGCCACCCCGGCAGTACGTTAGCACGGTTTGTGGGTGCAACACCAACAGAGTTTGTTGATTTACTACTTGTTGACAAATAAAGTTACGTACCCCTCAGTTTAAGTAAGTAAGTGTTATTGATGGTTAAACCAACAATTCGTGCTAGGCCTATAGCCAGGGTGGCCAAAAGATATGCATGTGACTGTACATGAAAAACATTTCAAAAATGCATAATTTTCTAAATACAGAGGGATCGTTTTCTTTTGAAGCCCTGTATTATACTTTTTCATATTTGGATTTCTTGTGAAATGTAGATACTAATGATATTAGTTTTCATAACATAAGATGATCGATTCTTGAGATATGATATCTACATTGCACGAAAAATCCAAATGTGAAAATATACAGTGTGTCCCCGGATTGAGTTCACTATAGGTGTAATTGACAAAAATTTTCGGAATTTCATTTTGATGTTTTGGAATTCAACCCTGCTTGGTCTGAAATGAATTTTAAGCATATTTTCAATTTTTAAAAATGAAGGCCCTCGTGACAATTGAGAGAAATCTATATTCTGCTTAGGTAAAGTGTCTTTTTTGGCAACAATACAGCAAAATGTCATTAACAAAAGTTGTTCAGAATATGAAATTATGGTTCTATGCAAAATTTCAAAATGATCGGCACGCTTTGATTAACAGATTGTTCTGCAGTCAACATTCTAGGAAATAATTTTTGAAACATACAAAAATGCCATGCAGTTACTTATTTCTTATTTATTTTCACTCTAAATATCAATATCGCTCAAAATAATAAGAGCAAACCACGCCTGATCTATCAATTCATTATTAATTTTATTTAAACATTTTGAATAAAATTTTATTTCAATTTACAATGCAATTATATAATTCATTTCTTGTTCGGTGACACCCCAATAAAATAATATTACCACCAGTTTTCTGTTATGGACCCATAGTCTATACCTACGATGCGATTTTTCGTTGAAACATACAATCAAAACCGATTTAATCAAAGTGTGCCGATCATTTTGAAATTTTGTATAGAGCCATAATTTCATATTCTGAACAACTTTTGTTAATGATATTTTGCTATATTGTTGACTAAAACGACACTTTACCTGAACAGAAAATAGATTTCTCTTAATTGTCACGGGGGCCTTCAATTTTAAAAACTAGAAATATGCTTAAAATTTATTTCAGACCAAGCAGGGCTGAATTCCAGAACATCAAAACGAAATTCCGAAATTTTTTGTCAATTACACCTATAGTGAACTCAATCCGGGGACACACTGTATAATGGGTCTAAAAAATGAAAGTTTAATGCTGCACACTAAAAATAGTTTGGATATCTCCAATAGGAGATATCAGGAACAATCCTTTATCCACACAGTAAACAGCCACCCTGCACAGAAAAACTTGATTCGAGTTTTAGTTATGTTAGTACACCTTAAAGCGTAAGAAAGGACTTACGAAGATCTTAGTTTATCGATAACTTGTTCACTCGAATGCAAAGTTGCTCGTTTCATGAACGGCTCTATAGGGTGGCCCAATAATGGAACAAAATTAGAATATCTCAAGATTTAATATAAAAGTTTATTATAAGGGACGCATATTTTGAAGTTGGTTGAAAAATACAGGGTATTCCAGTAAAAAAGAGCGAAGTAAAAATAATGTTTTAAAGGTAATTTCTACAACATTTGTTATTATTAGGCCACCCTGTATATGCATTAGTAATAGTTTCTAATAGTGTCAGGTAAAAAGAATAAATAAATATTAATTAACAACGAAATGAAAATGTAAACAGTTCATCTTGAGCAAATTTTAGTAGTAAAATGTCGACAATTTTAAATTCTTAGTGTAAACTGTACAGGGTGTTTGTGGACGACCTCGCAGTATCTAACTTTTATAAAAGTATTAGTAACCATCCAAATAGAGCAGTTTCTTAAACTCGACTTGTTTTTAAAGATAATGTTAGCTCGATCCTCAAACATCCCTTAATATAATTCGAGTATAATTTTAAAGCGCAATTGTTTATTCTAAAATTTCACGATTTTTAATTAATTTAAAAGCACTGACATATTTGTGCAAAAAAGTACTCTTCTACTGCTTGAAAAAAATAAAAACAAAGCAATGTTCTTAAGAAGTTATAAAATTGGAAGATGCAAGAGGGTTTTAGAGGGCGGCCAATTTGTCGATCACAAATTTCAACAATTAATAGGTATTAAGCAAACACAACGAGTAGCAAGGAACAATCACAACCCTTGCACAAACGTTTCAAAATTAAAATTTCTTTACTACTCGAGTTTGTCGTGATATACAAAGTCACCCTACTATATCGATCAGTTTGGCACTGTTAAATACTACGTGCTAAAGAGAATAACAATAATTAATGATTTAACTTGTAATTAATCACAAAAGATGACCAATTACAATTTAATAAAATTATCTTTTAGCCTAAAACTAGAGACACGTATGATTGTTATACGTTTAAAATGTGCATTACGTCCATTTTCGTTCTATTACTTGCTTACTGTATTTAGTTGAAGCATTAGAAATATAAATCACAGCAAAATTGTGCAAAAGTGCATAAGGACAAGAGAGGAGCACAAAATTATTTTTTTCAAAAGAAAGCACCTATCTATTTTAAACAACTACGAGTATTAGCAAAAATAGATTATTTTGTACACAAAAACAGATTAACAATTATTGTTAGCAAAAATATCTTAATCAATCAACAATCCAAAACAACAACAACAACAATTTAAAAAGTGCAGTGTATAACGTGTCCTAATAATTTTTTAGCAGAAACAAACCGAAAGATAGGACGGATACATACTTGAAATTTTAGTAGCTCTATTATTATGAAAGAGAGAGGAGTGGGGGTAAAAAAGCTTCTTTTAGTCGTTCGAAAAATGTGCTTTTTTAAGATGAAAATGATTTTCAATTAACTAGCGAAAAGTTTCATCATTCTTTAACTACTTGCGCATTATTATTATCTACTTCAGTCGTCGATGATGCTTTTGGAGGTAGTCGATTTTTATTTTTATGTTTAAGTAATGGAGCTTTCGCTTTAAGTATTTCTAATTCTAAAGAACTAATTTGGTCTCTTAGTTGATTATATCTAGCTAAATCTAATCCCACTTTTTTCGATTTCTTGTGCATCGTTATTAAATGTTGTCTATTTTTTACATCTTGCAAAATGTATTCCTAAATAAATAGATAAATGAGTAAAAAAAGTCAAATTTGTTTGGATGCTTTTTACCTCTTTAGTAAGTACGAAGTAAGCGTAGGCGGCCATCGCGGTGCCGTAAGTAACAAAATAAGTCACAGGTTCCATAATATCCCAAGAATATTCCCACCACGTTAGTCGAGCTAATATTCCAAATTGAACCGACATAAGTCCTAAACCGGCCCATGCCATGAAATTACTCTTCCTTTCCGCCACCATTTCCACATTTAGACGTTGCTGAAACAAAATAAAATAGTAAAAATTCAATCAAACGTCTTATAGTAAGTTTCTGGTCATTAACGTTCTTAAAGTACCTCATAAACGCGTTAACTATCAAGTTAGACTTCTTGGGTTTTGGGAGTGCACCCTTAGAACCAGATCTATCAATGTTCTTGTCAACATATTATGTAAGTAATACAGTCTAATTCCTATAAAAGTGATAAAAATAGAGTCCGCGAACTTGAAATAACCCTTATAATATTCTAGAACAACTAATATAGAATGAGCACGTAATTTTAACACCAAAAAAAACTTATGTCATGGATTATTCCACGTGAATATGGCATAACCATCTTTAAAGAGACCCTACGTGGTAATAGGAAGAGCAGATAAAATTTATTAGCAGCACGTAGTAGCACGTAATTTTGACACCGAAAAAGTTAACTTTCGTTTCACGGGTTATACCACGTGCACATGGAATAACTAACTACCTTTAAAGGGACTCTACGTGATAGTGATACCAAAAAGACAACGTAACAATTTATTAGCAGCACGTAATGAGCACGTAATTTCGACACCACAAAAAAATAATTTACGAGTCATGGGTTATTCCACGTGAATATGAAATAACCATCACAAAGGGGCTCGACGGTAACCGAAGAAGCACAAAATGATTTATTAGCAACACGTAATAGCAAGTAAGGAGGACGTAATTTCGACACCAAAAAAATAACTTTTGTGTCATGGGTTATTCCACATGAATATGGAATAACTATCTTTAAAGGGGCTCACCGTGGTAACCAGAAGAGTATGAAATGATATATTAGTAGCACGTGATTTTGACACAAAAAAAAAACTTATGTCATGGATTATTCCACGTGAATATGGAATAACCATCTTTAAAGGGACCCTACGTGGTAATAGGAAGAGCAGAAAAAATTTATTAGCAGCACGTAGTAGCACGTATTGAGCACGTAATTTTGACACCAAAGAAGTTAACTTTCGTGTTATGGGTTATACCACGTGCACATGGAATAACTACCGATAAAGGGGCTCTACGTGATACCCAGAAGACAACGTAATAATTTATTAGCAGCACGTAATTTCGACACAAAAAAATAATAATTTACGGGTCATTCCACGAGTTATTCCACATGAATATGGAATAACCATGTTTAAAGGGGCTCACCGTGGTAACCAGAAGAGTATGAAATGGTATATTAGCAGCACGTGATAGCACGTAATTTCGACACCAATAAAATAATTTACGTGTCATGGGTTCTACGTGGTAACCAGAAAAGCACGAAATGATTTATTAGCAGCACGTATTTATGGTGTATTAGTTATTCCATAATTTTATGATGGTTATTCCAAGTTCACAGACCTATAAAAATAATATCCTCGGCTTTTTAAATATGCAACGCTTCCTCTTAAAACCAGTTGCGATTGCAGCAGGATGGATGATCCATAATTCTTTAATGGGTGGGCATTGAAACGACTATATCCCAGGTTCACCCCTCTTAGGAAGCAGGACTGCGGAAAAAGGTCAATAAGCGTTTTCTACTCCTAGAGTAGAGGAGGGCACGTGGAGGGCACGTATAGAACTCACAGGACGTTCCAGTTTCCTGGTGGACCAACACACACCTGATTGGAACTGGTATAGCTCTCTTATCTCTCTGTAAAACTTGAAAACGTTCCAACAAAACTACCTGCAGATTGAATGGCCATCGATTAATTTGCTCATGGTTAAAAAGCTTGATAGGACTACACCCTCTGCCAAGAAGGCTGCTAGATACAGCTTGTTTAAACCCTTCCAAACTTTCATCATCCTCGACGTCTGTTAAATTCCGAACCAAATTTTATGACTTTTTAACTATCAACAAGTGATGTCCTAAGGAAGCAGGGCTTTGAAAAATGACACGTTTTCTACCCCTAGCCACGTAGAGGACACGAGCTAGGGGGTTTCTAAAGGTCCATAAATATTTCTCTATCTATAGAATGGATTTACATCTAGATAGAACTCACAGCCCTTATCATGACTTTATGTAAGCCCCAAGGATATTGTTCCAGTTTGTCTCTCTTATCTCTCTCTAATAAGATTCTGTAAAACTTTAGAGCTTTTCAACTAGGCTCACCTGGAGCCGGAATGGTCATCGATTCATTTGCTCATGGTTTAAGCTTGATAGGACTACACCATCTGCCAAGAAGCCTGCTAGATACAGCTAGATAATTTAAGTCTTTCCAAACTTTCATTATTCAGAACCCTTCCCGATCTAATAAAATTAGCCCCGAGCCATAGCGAAACGGATGATAAACCGAGTGATAAACAGAATGTGATAGGAATTTGACTTTCTGTAGAAAACTTATTATGGAAAGAATTTTGCATTTTTTGTACACTGTCTTCAAATATTCTAGTGGCGATATTAGCGACTAATAACAACATTAAAAGTAAAACCATACCTACTACAAAATATACATGACATCTATGGTTTTCTTATAAAAATTCATGATGCTCACCTAAAACAAATACCTCAAGGGAGCAATAGAGTTAAAATTGATAGTTGAAGCACTTCGAACATATCCAATACACATAGCAACTTGAAAGTTTAATTCGTTACGAAAAAGAACACTTAAACCAAAGATCTTAACGTAAGAAACATTATAAATAATGTAATAAGGACCTAAAATTCTATTGAAAGTGTAATGCAATCGGGAAACCACTCAAATTCTAAAAAGTCGTACATTTAAAAAGTGGAAGTCGATTTGAATTGGAAATGTGGAATAAAATCGACGAGTTGTAAGGTTTTTCACCAACGTCGACTTAATTCGTTTTAAACACGCTAGATGTCGCTAGCTTAATTTATTTGATAAAGTTTCTCTTATCCCCTAGTTAATTTTTCATTTCCTTTTTTTCTTTCCTCTCAAAGCAATAATTACACATTTTATATCTGGGAGAGAAAAAAGCTATAAATTTTAAAAAGTTTACAAGTACAAAAGAGAAAATCAAAATTTATGTCTTATTTGGAAAAACTACACACAGCGCAATACTTTTAAAAACTCACATAAAATAGCTTTATATAAAAGGCTTCGAATTGCAAAAATAAATTTTCTTTTACTTTCCACAATTGCTCCTTAAGTAAAGCTTTTAAGTAGAGTTGGCAAGAAGGAAATTTATTAAAAATAAATTATTGCGTACGTGTACGTGAAAATCATGTAACGACGTCCTTTAATTGGAGAAAAACGTGCCTTATTTTTAATAGAGCTCTTAAAAGTTATAAAATATACGAATTTTTATATTCCAACTTTTAATGCACCTAGAAGATAAAATTTATTTTAAGGGCCCTTAAAAGAAAAACTCGACAAGCATTATTTAGCAAATTGTATGTCTTGCAAATATTCACCTTGTTATTCTAAATACGTAAAGATTAATTTAGATAATAAACTAAAACTTTACAACCTTGCAATCTAAAAGGGATCTAATTAAGATGATTGAAGTGGTAAAGGGACAAGTAGAGGTAAAGTCGTATGCAATTATGTCAAGTTGGAAATTTAATTCAGCTTCCTTTGAACATAGCGGGTGTTCCAACAGCACGAAATGTTCTTCCTCTATTAATAGAAGTTATACAGGGTGATTCATTGATATGACCGTCTTCCGTTTTTAACTACTTAAGGAGTAGGACCTAAAATTATTTTAATCTCTACACCCTGTATATTTTTCTATATTTTAACTTGGAAGTCACCTACATGGCCATAACAATTTTTTTTAATTTCTCTGCGGTGTTGCCAAGTTATTAATTTTTTTCTCTAAAAAATACTCGCAACACGAGTTTCTTTATAAAATCGTACTAAAGCCGTTGTTCAAGGAATAGTAACGAAATTTGTATCCTAGGTAGTTATGACTATCCTCTATGCTGTGAAATTCAAAAAGTTCGATTAAATTGTACAGGGTGTTCATTAAAGCGACCCAAAATTACTCATTTTCAAATGTCCATAACTCGTTATTTTCAAATTTAACACCCTGTATATTTTTAGATATTTGAATTCGTCCTAGAATTTTGATGCTGAATTTGCAAAAATATACAGGGTGTTCCATTTGAAAATAACGAGTTATGGACATTTGAAAATGAGTAACTCGCTTTAATGAATACCCTGTATAAGAAACGTGCTAACACATTATGTAGAAACTTTTTAGACCTCTTCTAAGTTATTTGAACAACAAAAGACATAATTTAAGTGATATAAATTTCAATTAGTGGAAAGCAAATTTATCAAATTCGCTATTTATTCAATACCATCGACTGTAAAGCTCTAATTGCCGCTACTGAAATATTCATCAGTTCCTTTGAAATATCAATATAAACTATACAACATTTATTTTTTATTTCGTTTGAAATATAAAATTAGTAACTAATTCGTTAAAACTCTGAAGACGATTTCGAATTAAAATTAAATATTAATGTGCAATGAGATTAGAATCTTAAATCAAAATAGAGACTCTTACTAAAATTTACGTTGCAAGTTTGATAAATTGATTTAAAATAAATTAATTTCTTTTAAATATAATTTTACACTCGGCGAAAAATACCCTTAATTTATGCAAATATTTGTGCATATTTAGATTTCTTGTTACATGTAAATCAAAATATCTACAGGGTGGGCCCAAAATTTGTAGCTCCTGAAGATTTTTAATTGCAACCTAAATAACAAATAAAATTTCGGTCTAGATCAGTATTGAAAATTAATTTAAAAAATATAAACAACGAATATGGCCGTACCGGGAACTTTTTCCAGCGTACTATCAATTCACATTTCCGGTTTAACCAGAAGTGAAGTATTTATTGTTGAGTGCCTCCAGACAGCTAATTTTACGAGCTCTCTATATCTTGCAAAATACATAGGAAAGTCGCCTATATTCGTATAGTTGCTTAATATCGGATAACAATGTATCTCCTAACCTTTTAAACTAAGCGTAAAAAATTGTTTGGTTACGTTTAAGTTGCTTGAAAAGCTACCTTTTCAATATAACACAATTGTACTCAAGCTTGAGTAATAATAAAATTAATAATTAAAATTAGTAATAAAACCGGGTAAGCATCCTTACCGTTTATTTTTAGTGATTTTTAATTGCTGTTTAAAGTAGTAAGTACGTTAGTTAATAGCTCGTAAACTTTACCTGGGGATATTCAGTTCTTATTAAAGCTTGTCCAGCTATCACCGATTAATTTTTCTTTGATTTTACATTTTTATTATCAAATTTAACCTGAAAAGTAATTTTCCTAATTTCCGATTCCCAAATTTGGGTATCCGAAAGTAAGCAACTGATTATTGTTTTTATCCTGAATTTTTTTAAATAGAAAATATGCCTTGAAAAGGTATTAAGATGAACCGTAGACCAGATGCGGTTGGCAATTCAAGTGTCAGGAATAAAAAAATGGGATAAGGCTTCTCAAATATTTTCAGCGCCAAAATCAACTTTGGAGCCAATCTTGAGCCAGAATTAGAAAAAGTAACGCACGATCCTGCAAGAGTCTACAATGTAAATGAAACAGAGACTACTTCAGTTCAGTCAAGGTTTGCTCGTGGGAAGGAAAGAAAGCAGGTCGGAACTTTAACGGCAGTAGAAATCAGAGAATGCTGCAGGCGGCTCCGCTGTTTGTTTTCCCTTGAAACAATATGAAACCTTAACTAATGGACTATCGCTGCGTGTCACCCATCGGGGTGGATGCAGGTTTAAAGCTGGTTCACACTACATGATTTCTCATAGGAGAAGTCATATGACTTCTACTATGAGAAATCATGTAGTGTGGCCAACCCTTTACATTTTTGTCCGATGACTACAACATTTTATTAAAATTGTAAAACCTACAACAGATGATCCGGTTCTTCTAATTCTGAATGGCCACTATAATAGCCATACCAGAAATTTGAAAGTTATTGGTTTGGAGCGAAATAATCACATAACAATCGTGTGCTTTACCACCACACACCTCACACAAAATGTAATCTCTAAACTTAGCATTTATGTCGTCATTCAAGACATATTACTCTAAGCAAAATTCAGATGTGGTTAAGAACCAATCAGGGTCAAAATCTAAACTCGTACTCGTATGTGTCGTGCTTTTTTAAAAACCGCAACTGCTTAAGTTTTTGTAAACGGCTTCTGTAAAACAGCATAAAAGTTTTTTAAATTTTTGGAATCAGGGGGACTCAAAACGTCGAGGAAAAAAGAATGGATCAGTGTAGGTAGCTGTCAAACTTCTTGTCCAATTAATTTAATTCTATGACAAAAAACTGCCATAAATTACAATAATCATATTTCAATTTGATATTTAACTACACTGAACAATTTTTTGATTTATAAAAATATACAGGTATAATTTTTTAAGATGAGGAGCGGTAGGGATAAGTTCGCGTAGTTCTGGCCACGCCCCTTTAATAATTAATAATACGTTGACTACGGCATTGGAGGCGAAAATAGCAATTTAGGTATCTGCGCATCCCCTCAGCTCGTCATATTAAAAAATTATACCTGTACCTATCTGTTATTTGGGTTGCAATCAAAAATCATCAAGGTCTACAAGTCTCGGGGTCCACCCTGTATGCTTTAAATCAACATTTCTCAACATATCGTCACTTCAATAAATTCAAAATTTGAATTAAAATCATCAAATACTCGTACTGATTTTTTTTTTATACGACAATTTTTTTTTCTTCAAACGTCAGAAAAAGTCGCCTTTGTGTCACTCAATAGGTAACGGTGAAGTTTAACTTTCCCGCCGAGGCAGGAAAAATTGTCAGAAAAGTACTTTTCTACTGTCTAGGCAGGAAAAGTAAAATCTTAACCGCACATAATTTTTATTTTTTAACGTAAAAAATGTTTTTTAAGCATTTGCAATGTAAAAAATTTAATGTTTTTTTAAATTTTCCTTTATAATTAGTTCGTTGTGTTTAATAATTAGCTTTTTTTACAAATTTAAGTTAATTTTAAAAAATATTTGACAATTGAACTACAAGTAATTGACAAGAGATGGTGCTCTTTCAAAAATCAAAATTTTCAGTTTTACGCTTTACGTTTGCAGAAAAAATATAATGTTTCATACGGAGTCAAAGTAGTTTTGTGTGACTCGCCTGTATTGCCAGACTCGCTCGCTACGCTCGCTCTTCAGGCAAACACAGTCTTGTCACACAAAACGTCACTTTGTCTCCTTATAAAACAAATAACTTTTTTTTGTACATTATTAATACATTATTATTAATTTTATTAATAGAGTCTAGTAACTCGGTTGTTTACGGTCGTATCGTAAGCAACGATTTTATGATTTTACGGTTTTCTTACAGATTTGCTTAGAATTGCAGCATTATCAATTATGGTATAGGCAACCAAATCACACCAATATTGCATTGAAATTGTGACATTTGTTGTCATTTTTGTTTTCAATGGTACCTTTGATTGTAGAATATTGTTGTAAACTTGACTTCTTGTCGTAAAGTAAAATTTGAGTTTCTTCAATTTAAGAGAGGCGATCGACGGAAAAATTTAGTAATCAACTCTTGTGTTAATTGCCCAAGCTTGCCTTAGACGCTTCTTATTAAAAAAATGAAGTTTACAGGCATAGTTAAAAGTCGTGTGACAACCTACAACTATTTTAGGTTATGATAAAACCTTTCAAAATGACAGTAAGTTGTACTTTTCAAATTCACTATCTTAATATTAACCTGTATGCAATTTTATTGACAGCTACTTGTCAAATTTAGTAAATTTTACATTTAACTCGTAGTGTACTTCAAAATCTATAGCTCTGTTCGCTTGACTTGCACTCGTTGCTCGGAGCAGTCCGTAAACCAATGACTGTAGACTTCATTCCGTATTCTTTATTCTCATTGGTTCACTAACTGTTCGGAGTAACTAGTGCAAGTCAAACGAACAGAGCTTATGACAGCGCTGGACACGCCCCCTCAACTAGCTAATAAAGCTGGTGGGACTGTATTATCGAACATTTACTCTTTTTATCGAACGTTTACTCTTTTTATCGAACGTTTACTCTTTTTTATCGAAAGTTTACTCTTTTTATCTATTTTATCGAAAAATTGTATCGACCATGAGAATTAAATATCTAGCATTAAATTTGTAGCGTTTTTTTATCAATCGAACGCTTTATATCAATAAGAAAGCTGGTTCAATAGTTTCATTAAATACTAATTTTGCACGAAACTCGGCCCTCGTTGGACCGCAAATAGTATTCTTTTCAATTAACGTTATGGTACTTTTAACATAAAATTAAACCATCACAATTATTCATAAAACCGCGCAAGCACGCAATAAAGCATAAAAAGAGCATTACAATTTTACACACGCAGTTTGTCAAATATATAAAGATATTAAAAAGAATATGGAACATAAAACCCTCGTCATTGGAAGTTTGTAAAACAAACGTTCGAAGTAAATCACAAATCTAAGATGTTATTTTTTTGACATTTTAAATTATTAAATGCTCCTCCATTTATTATTTGCGAAATAAATAATAAAATCTACAACTTACAATTTCCAAAGGCAGAATTTCTTGTTTTAACAATTCCAGTTCTCCTTGTAGATCCTTTTCTTGTAGAGAGTGAAAATCTTCGATGTGCAAAGTATCGTATAATCTGCTTATTAAAGCTTTAACGTCGTCTAATCTAAAACAAAAAGAAAAGACTCGACTTTACAAGTTATGAACAATTCTTAAATTACAAAAATTTAAATATGTAAAAGAAGCAAAAAAAGCAGGAGAAAGTACAATAATAAAACGATTTGATACGGTTTCTTTAAAACTTTTGAGTTACGGATAATGAAATTTATGCGGCAAATTGCAAATTCCGAGTGCACTTCACATATTTAATGTTCCGTAAGTTCTCAATTATAATATCATTTGATTCTAGGAAGGCAAAGATTTAAAAACGCCCTGTACGTAACGACAGTGGTAGCAAACTACTTTAGCTGCTCTTCCCCTAATAATGAAGTTCAAATTGATATAAAGGTGTATAATTTACCTATATATTATTCAACAAGCGCGTAATGATGGCTATTACTCATGAGGATGAATATTCACCAACTTTGTGCTTGACTATACTAATAAATCGATGTTAACATTAAGAGATAATGATAATGAAATACTTACTGTTTCACTGCTTCGTTAGTCAATTTTTGGTGTTCTGGTATTCTAACAATATAAAAATTATCATTAATATGTAACTTGAAATTTTCGCGTAATAGTGTTTCTATCGTATTGGAAGACGCTATTCTAGTACCATCTAATGAATGAATAACAGCCCTATCTATTCCTTTATCTTCTTTTTTAACCATTTCCAAGAGGTCCCCAACTGTGTTCGTTATTGGTCTTAGCGTAAATTTACAATTTTCTTTTCTACTAGGTAAAGGTACTGTTATTTGAGGTAGGCCATGAACGTATTCCACTGTCACGTCTGAAACAAACATACACAAATCAATAAAAGAGCCAATTAATAAATAACGATGTTTATTACAATTTACAAAACTATTTAGATATTGACATGTACGATGATGGCGATAACGCGTAATAATCGTGAATTAAGTGATTTGCACACAGGTAAACCGCAATATATCAAAGTCAGCAGACAGTTGAGGTTTGTCAAAATGCTATTTTACATGCAAAACGTGCATTTTCAGTTATTAACGTGCAATTGAATCGTTACCTCGTAATCAAATTAAAGGTCCTTCAACAATATGAAATACATTCTCTGAATTTCAAACGTACGTTACTTCAATTTATTATTTATTCAGACTCAAAATAAAACAATTTTTGAAACAAAAAGATAGAAGGAAAGGAATATAATATTAGCCTAATGGGTTTTCACGTTTACATTATTAAAATGAAATACAGAAGATGTTCCACGATTTGAGATGAGGATTTATATTTGTTAAGTTAGAAGGTTAGAACTCAGCTTAAGATCCATAATTGACTACAATAAAACACTCTGTATATTTGACATATTTTTATTTCTTGGTAAATGTAGATAAAAAACCTGTAATGTACAACAGGCTTTAAATTAACTGTTCTCGAGATATTGTCACTTCAATTAAACATTTTGTTAAAAAGCATCACTCGGCGTAAAATACTCATTTACTCATTTCTTTTTCAATAGAATACTGTATATTTGGGCATGTTTGGATTTCTTACTAAATGTAGATCAAAAAACCTGGCGGCATGTATTGCACGAATCTGGAGAGAAAACGTATCTAAGGAATGCGGGTTCTGTCTATTACAATTAAATAGCGGAACTCACAATTTGCATTACGTTCCTTGATTTTACATACATATTAATTGTGCCGCTTTATTAATGCAGTTACACAAATAAATTATAAAGATAACGTCGCGACGTTATAATGACGACTGGTTTGGACGATTGAACTTTACCGTCTACTTCATTGGCGTTACTAAGAATTTAATTTAATAAAAATTAATTACTAAGATAACAGTAAAAATCAAACTCACGGCGCCCATGGTTTCCATAGAGATAGTAGCCCCGCTCCCTTAACCCAACGTTTTCTTTCCAGATCCGTACAATACTATAGGCTTTAAATCAACAGTTCTCGAGATATTGTCACTTCAATTCAGCATTTTGTTAAAAATCATCACTCGGCGTAAAATACTCATTTACTCATTTTTTTTCAATATAACACTCTGTATATTTTGGCATGTTTTGATTTCTTAGTAAATGTAGATCAAAAAACCTGGCATGTACTATAGGCTTTAAATCAACAGTTCTCGAGATATTGTCACTTCAATTCAAAATTTTGTTAAAAATCATTACTCGGCGTAAAATACTCATTTACTCATTTTTTTTCAATAGGACACTCTATATATTTTGGCATGTTTTGATTTCTTAGTAAATATAGATCAAAAAACCTGTAATGTACTAGGCCTTAAAACAACAGTTCTCGAGATATTGTCACTTCAATTCAACATTTTGTTAAAAATCATCACTCGGCGTAAAATACTCATTTACTCATTTTTTTTCAATAGAACACTCTGTATATTTTGGCATGTTTTGATTTCTTAGTAAATGTAGATCAAAAAACCTGGCATGTACTATAGGCTTTAAATCAACAGTTCTCGAGATATTGTCACTTCAATTCAAAATTTTGTTAAAAATCATTACTCGGCGTAAAATACTCATTTACTCATTTTTTTTCAATAGGACACTCTGTATATTTTGGCATGTTTTGATTTCCTAGTAAATGTAGATCAAAAAACCTGTAATGTACTATAGGCCTTAAAACAACAGTTCTCGAGAATTGTCACTTCAATTCAAACATTTTGTTAAGAATCATCACTCGGCGTAAAATACTCATTTTTTTTCAATAGAACACTCTGTATATTTTGGCATGTTTTGATTTCTTAGTAAATGTAGATCAAAAAACCTGTAATGTACTATAGGCCTTAAAACAACAGTTCTCGAGAATTGTCACTTCAATTCAAACATTTTGTTAAAAATCATCACTCGGCGTAAAATACTCATTTACTCATTTTTTTTCAATAGGACACTCTATATATTTTGGCATGTTTTGATTTCTTAGTAAATGTAGATCAAAAAACTTGTGATGTACTATAGGCCTTAAAACAACAGTTCTCGAGATATTGTCACTTCAATTCAACATTTTGTTAAAAATCATCAGTCGGCGTAAAATACTCATTTACTCATTTTTTTCACTGTACACTCTGTATATTTTGGCATGTTTTGATTTCTTAATAAATGTAGATCCTAAAACTTGTGATGTACTATATGCCTTAAAACAACAATTATCGAGATATTGTCACTTCAATTCATCATTTAGATTAAAATCATTACTCGTCGTAAAATATAGAAGACTCTGTATATTTTGGCATATTTTCAGTCACTATAAGTAAGTAGTAAGCTGCCCCTGAATAGAGACCTATGGTTTATAAACCCTAAACAAAAGAGAGAGTGAGAACAGCGAAGTGCCGTTAATTTGTATGGAAATATTTTTGAAAAATATTAGTTTCTGATTGCTCTAAAATGATTTGTAAACCCATTGTTTAATAACACTACTGTAACCTGCAATTAAGTTCTGAAAACCACCCTATTCTATCACCGCATCGCACCACTGCTGTATTAATAATCCCTTAATGTATATATCTACAATTTTACAAACTCCCATCCATCTTCTGGCGTCTACACGAGAATTTTTAAATTTTTGTTCCGCAGATTTGAGTTTGAAATTTTAATCTTAAACCGCACCTGCACTTTATTTATTGCACTTTGACTTAAACTTAAATCTTTACCTAAAGCCCTTATTGTAAATCGATTACTCTTGCACAAAAATTCAATTTGAAATTATTTTATACAATTTATGATGATTGAGACACAGATGTGACTTAAAAAGGCGAAAACGTGAGACGAATGATAACGTTATTAAATACAAATCAAATTTGTAACTTTTTGAAATAAAATTAATGCGTAGTTTTGGCTTCCCTTTTCAGTAAATTCTGTTCCAAATTTTTGAAATACGAAGAAAATCATCGCACCTTAGTTTTACCAGACTAACCAGACTATGAATAAACCAAAGTGTAGGTACATTTTCATTTGCATTAATGAATACGAAATGGGCAACCGAAAAAATGTCGAGATTTTGGATAGCATGTCACATTAACGGGCTACGAATAGGATACTGATATGAGAATTTTGCTCAAAAACAAAATAAAATCACGCATAGAAATGCCAAACTTATAACGTAAGAGTTCAATTTAAATAATATTTTTGAAGCCGAACAGTATTGAGTTTCCTTCAAAGATTGAGGAAAACCAACATGTATTTATGTATTTCTTTTGACAGTTGAAAAATATTTGAAGAGCCTATTTTTAGAAAAAAAGTAAGCTGTGTATTAAACTGTATATAATGCGAAAATGTCACAAAAACTCGTCGAGTTAATTACATTCTTTTTAAGCTCATACCTAATTATAAGTTGGGTGTGTACTAATGAAGTGACTTTTCCATGTTCTTAGCAGTTTTTCATCGATAAAGTAAAGAGTTGTACTTATGTCTATACGTGGATAGCTCTGGTTTTAACAGATAAATGAAGGATTGCATTAAGGAATTACGGCTAGTTGTTGCTTAGGCTCGCTATACACTAGCGATTTTTGGCCATGCGACTAATAGTCCTGGAGCTACCGTGTATATTTACTAAACCATAAGAACCAAAATTTTAACCTTTACAGGTCGAAAGTACATAAAAAATGAGTAATAGAACCGCCCGTCTGCCTGTCGAAAGTGGCCGCTTTAACTCAGGAGGGGCGCTAGAAGGTTGAGTTTCTTTGTGGTTTAACTA
This sequence comes from Malthinus seriepunctatus, assembly GCA_963924605.1. Taxonomy (NCBI): domain Eukaryota; kingdom Metazoa; phylum Arthropoda; class Insecta; order Coleoptera; family Cantharidae; genus Malthinus; species Malthinus seriepunctatus. The sequence continues at coordinate 3,655,512 of OZ004600.1, forward strand.
AACCACAAGCTACATGAACAAGTTGTACATCAAAAAATTTCATTTTTCTATTTAGTTTTACAATATACCATGGCAGGACGTTTTAAGTGTACCCTTATAGCGGTAGACGCCTTCGAAGAAAAAGAAAAATAACGTGTTTATAGCAAAAAAAGCGATATTTGAGTACAAATACAGGGAAAACCGCCCATACAATTGAAAAATTTTATTATTAGAAGTTATAGATACTGTAATAATAAAGAAATTACCCCAATAACTATTTTTCATATCATCAACCCTAAACTAGTTATAAAGCTATTCTTCACCGACGTTTACCAAAAAAGTGCACAGTTTGAGTCAAAACTATGTGATAACCGTACATAGGATTAACAATAATTGTTAATAGAAATTTTAGATACTGTTTTTAAAAATAAATTACATTCATAAAATTTTGTCGTATCAACAACCGTAAAGTAGCTATGAAGTCATTCTCTAACCTCTTTTACTTAAAAAGACGTTAACTAGGAAGGCGTCTGCCGCCACGAAGGCTACATTAAACATTGTCTGCCGTACCATATTCAAAAACTACATAAAAAATGGAATCTTTTGATATGTAATTTGTTCATATGTTCATATGTATGTAGGTGTTGTTAAACACTCAAAAAGACTAATTTTCTAACGCTTTTCCCAAGTAACAAGAGACATTTACGCTTCAACTAAACCACAAGATATATGAACAAATTTCATATAAAAAAATTCATTTTTTACGTAGTTTTCAAAAATGCCGCGGCAGACGGTTTTAAATGTAGCCTTCATGGTAACAGACGCTCTTGAAACTAAACCTAAAGAGTCTTCAACTAAACCACAAGATACATGAACAAATTTTATATCTAAAGATTCCGTTTTTCACATAGGTTTTGAAAATGCCGCGACAGACGGTTTTAAGTGTAGCCTTCATGGTGGTAGACGCTCTTCAAGAAAAATCAAGAAAGAGTCATCAACTAAACCAAAAGATCCATGAACAAATTTCATATCAAAATATTTCATTTTCGACCTACTTTTCAAAAATGCCGCGACAGACGGTTTTAACTGTAGCCCTCATGGTGGCAGACGCTCTTCAAGAAAGAGTCATCAACTAAACCACAAGAACCATGAACAAATTTCATATCAAAAGATTCCATTTTCTACGTAGTATTCAAAAATGCCGCGACAGACGGTTTTAAGTGTAGCTCTCATGGTGGCAGACGCTCTTCAAGAAAGAGTCATCAACTAAACCAAAAGATCCATGAATAAATTTCATATCTAAATATTTCATTTTCGACGTACTTTTCAAAAATGCCGCGACAGACGGTTTTAAGTGTAGCTCTCATGGTGGCAGACGCTCTTCAAGAAAGAGTCATCAACTAAACCAAAAGATCCACGAACAAATTTCATATCAAAATATTTCATTTTCGACGTACTTTTCAAAAATGCCGCGACAGACGGTTTTAACTGTAGCCCTCATGATGGCAGATGCTCTTCAAGCAAAATAAAGAACGAGTCATCAACTAAACCACAAGATACATGAACAAACTTCATACAAATGACTCCGTTTTTTACATAGTTTTGAAATATGTCATGACAGACGGTTTTAAGTGTAGCCTTCAGGGTTTTGTAGATGACTCTTTTGGCTTATTTTCAAGAGCGTCTGCCACCAGGAAGACTACACCTAAAACCGTCTGTCGCAGCATTTTTGAATACTACGTAGAAAATGGAATCTTTTGATATGAAACTTGTTCATGGTTCTTGTGGTTTAGTTGATGAGTCTTTCGTGATTTTGCTTAAAGAGCGTCTGCCACCATGAGGGCTACACTTAAAACCGTCTGTCGCGGCATTTTTGAATACTACGTAGAAAATGGAATTTTTTGATATGAAATTTGTTCATGGTTCTTGTGGTTTAGTTGATGACTCTTTCTTGAAGAGCGTCTGCCACCATGAGGGCTACACTTAAAACCGTCTGTCGCGGCATTTTTGAATACTACGTAGAAAATGGAATCATTTGATATGAAATTTGTTCATGGTTCTTGTGGTTTAGTTGATGACTCTTTCTTGAAGAGCGTCTGCCACCATGAGGGCTACAGTTAGAACCGTCTGTCGCGGCATTTTTGAATACTACGTAGAAAATGGAATCTTTTGATATGAAATTTGTTCATGGTTCTTGTGGTTTAGTTGATGACTCTTTCTTGATTTTTCTTGAAGAGCGTCTGCCACCGTGAGAGCTACACTTAAAACCGTCTGTCGCGGCATATTTGAATACTACGTAGAAAATGGAATCTTTTGATATGAAACTTGTTCATGGTTCTTGTGGTTTAGTTGATGAGTCTTTCGTGATTTTGCTTAAAGAGCGTCTGCCACCATGAGGGCTACACTTAAAACCGTCTGTCGCGGCATTTTTGAATACTACGTAGAAAATGGAATTTTTTGATATGAAATTTGTTCATGGTTCTTGTGGTTTAGTTGATGACTCTTTCTTGAAGAGCGTCTGCCACCATGAGGGCTACACTTAAAACCGTCTGTCGCGGCATTTTTGAATACTACGTAGAAAATGGAATCTTTTGATATGAAATTTGTTCATGGTTCTTGTGGTTTAGTTGATGACTCTTTCTTGATTTTTCTTGAAGAGCGTCTGCCACCGTGAGAGCTACACTTAAAACAGTCTGTCGCGGCATATTTGAATACTACGTAGAAAATGGAATTTTTTGATATGAAATTTGTTCATGGTTCTTGTGGTTTAGTTGATGACTCTTTCTTGAAGAGCGTCTGCCACCATGAGGGCTACAGTTAAAACCGTCTGTCGCGGCATTTTTGAATACTACGTAGAAAATGGAATCTTTTGATATGAAATTTGTTCATGGTTCTTGTGGTTTAGTTGATGACTCTTTCTTGATTTTTCTTGAAGAGCGTCTGCCACCGTGAGAGCTACACTTAAAACCGTCCGTCGCGGCATATTTGAATACTACGTAGAAAATGGAATTTTTTGATATGAAATTTGTTCATGGTTCTTGTGGTTTAGTTGATGACTCTTTCTTGAAGAGCGTCTGCCACCATGAGGGCTACACTTAAAACCGTCTGTCGCGGCATTTTTGAATACTACGTAGAAAATTGAATCTTTTGATATGAAATTTGTTCATGGTTCTTGTGGTTTAGTTGATGACTCTTTCTTGATTTTTCTTGAAGAGCGTCTGCCACCATGAGGGCTACACGTAAAACCGTCTGTCGCGGCAGTTTTGAATGCTACGTAGAAAATGGAATCTTTTGATATTAAATTTGTTCATGGTTCTTGTGGTTTAGTTGATGACTCTTTCTTGAAGTGCGTCTGCCACCATGAAGGCTACAGTTAAAACCGTCTGTCGCGGCATTTTTGAATTCTACGTAGAAAACGGAATCTTTTGATGTGTAATCTGTTCATGTGTCTTTTGGTTTTGTTGATGATTCTTTCTTCATTTATTTTCAAGAGCGTCTACCACCATGAAGGCTACATTTAAAACCGTAGGCCGATTCATATCCGAAAACTTCGTTAAAAACGGAATCGTTTGATATGTAATTTTTTGATCTGTGTGTATATCTTATGGTGTAATTAAAACAAAAAAAAACGATTTTCTAGCGCCCCTCCTGAGTTAAAGCGGCCACTTTCGACAGGCAGACGGGCGGTTCTATTACTCATTTTTTATGTACTTTCGACCTGTAAAGGTTAAAATTTTGTAAAAATGGTTTAGTAAATATGTACTATAGCTCCAGGACTATAATGTAGCGTTCCAGTAACGTATAAGAATCTTTTGATAAGCCTATGCCCTTACACGTAATTATAACTGAGGAATATTTCTTATCTTTTTTCAAAATCAAATGCGTGCCACCTTTCGTCCTATTTACCACCAGTTGCTCGTGTTACGCACTTCACCATGGTGACTATGCATTGATTTTTTTATGTGCCATCCGTGAACTTGTACGACCAAACACTCTGTTTTGTTATTATTATTGAAATAATTTTTTCTATAGTTTGGAATGTGCGAGAGTTCTTCGAAATGCGCATATTTGGGTGAGTTTACATTTTTAATGTTTTTCAATACGAGTATTGTACCAATAAGTGTCAGTTTTGAAAGTAAAAAGTGTTCGACAACCACTAGGCGGCCCCTGATTTAATTTTATGGCTAACATTTTATTAGGTCGGAACAAAAAGGTTTTAAAATTTAGGATAAATGCCCATTTTCCCATGACGGTAAATACATATTTTCGTATTAAACGCAGAAATTTTTATTAAAAGAAATTGTCTCCACTTGTGACTTTATGGAATGTTATTCGACAACGTTGAGGATTTCTTCTCTAAAGGCCCGTCCACACGCACAGGCAAAACCGGAGCGTCTGGACAATGTTCAGGCCGCTTGCACAGGCCAAACCGCAAGGTAAGACCTGTGTGTGTGGCTGAACATTGTCCAGACGCTCCGGTTTTGCCTGTGCGTGTGGACGGGCCTTTAGATTCGTACCTTTCCTTATTAATTATTGTGTACGTTAAGGCGAAGACACACGCACAGGTTCTTACTCCGGCTTGGCCTGATGGTGCAGGCCCTCAAATTGGAGCGTCTGTACACCATTCCGGCGGCTTGCGCAGGTAATCCTGCATATGTAGCGGCTTGTGCAATGTGCAGGTCAAAACTGTGCAGGCTTAGGGTCAGTTTTTCATTCATCGCTTAAACTACGTTCCATCTGAACGAAGATCAATCTCATGCGCTGTACTTTTACCGTAACGTAAAAGTGTTACGGCGCATGAGCTTGAACTTCGTTCAGATGGAACGTAGTTTAAGCGATGAATGAAAAACTGACCCTTAGTGTTGATAGTAGAGATGGAGATGTTAAGCAATGGATGGGAGCGGTATGTTTATGATTTGATGAATGTTCTGAGGATGTTGGCATAGTGGGTTCCCGAAAAATTTGAAACTTTCAATTCTGAAAATAGTCAGATCAAATTAATGCCAACTTCGACGCTTACCATTTACATGTGAAGTGGAAAAAATAAAAGCATCGTTAAATTACAAAATTTCAACTTGCTTTGCGTTCATTTAAAGTGTTTACGACTTCCCTTTAATTCAACCCAAAACGTTTTATTCACTTATAAAAAACAAATTAAAGCATATATGCAACAAGTACCTGTCACTTGTAAGGATTCATTATACGTTTGTAAAAACCATACTTACGAAGTTTTAAAAAGAGCGTATGTAGGTAATCAACAGTATCCTTTAAACTCGTAATTTTAATCAAAAAATTGTCTACAACCTGGTGAAATGACATACATATTTGGTTGTATAGTTTGAAAATACATATAAGAACTCGACTTCTATAAGTCAACAGTTGCTTATTAACTTATGCCAGTACACAATAACAAACCCTATCGTAAATAGGGTTTGTTATGTACTGTACTGAGACGATTGTTAAGTTAGGCACCCTTTTAGATATTTACCGATTATACTGAAGTAGGTAGGTAGACGAAAATACTAATTATCCTTTATTTTTATGTAAGTATATCAAATAAAAATACACATCACTTATAACATATTTTAATAACTTAAGCTATATAAGCTGATGAGTAACTGTTGACTTAAGTCAAGTTCTTATATGTATTTTAAAACTATACATCAAAATGGGGGTTAATCCATCCTAAACCTTTGAACGAATTCAAAAATACTGCAGGGTGAAGTGTCGCTGACACTGGCTATGTTAGGCCGTAGCATGGGTCCTCTGATTTGAGCTAACGCAGAACAGTAACACAGCACATTATTTCCTCCACTTCATTGCATCCTTTGCAACTGGAACTGTCAGCAACGTCCATTCTATATTTATACTGATTAATCGAGAGTGTTCGGTGAGTGTCAGCTCTCAGCTATGCATCGAAGGGTTAGAATGTCCCACACCCAGCAGATTTAGAAATTTTCCGAAAACTTTCTAACTTTCGATCGCTTTTGTAGAGTCGTTTGAACGAGTTGTCACTGAAGTGGTTAGGGTGGGGGTTGAATATAAATAGGGAAATCTGTAGACGTAAATTAGTAAAAGCACTTCAAGAAGTTTCACCACTCACTATTTTTATGTAATTAATTTATTTCGTTTCAGTTGCCTTAGTAACGAAAAGGTGGAAGATGAAAAAGCACCTAAAGAGGAAACGTCGAGCATCTCCTACGCCCAATTAGTGCGTAAAAGGATAAATAAAGAGTATAATTGATTTATTTAAAAAAACATTATTTGCAGTATAAATTTGCTACGCCTTTAGATAAATTTTTAATAATTTTTGCAATATTTTGTTCCATAATCGGAGGTGCGTCGTATGGCCTTTTTGCTACAACTTTTGGTATCGGTGTAGGTGGAATTGTAACTTATGTGTCAGATGTTACAAATATAACGAACGAAACGACACTAGCAGAAGCTGAATCTAAATTAGTGGAAAGTTTAAACGAATTTGCCGTTTTCACTTGCGTTTTAGGAATAATTATTTTAATCAGTACATATTTATCAATATTTTTATTAAATTACACTGCTTTAAAACAAGTAATTAGTAAAAACGCGTTGGAGACAAAATTTTTCAACAATTTCATTTTTAGATAAATAAAATTAGAAAATTGTATTTATCAAGCATTTTGAATCAAGACATAGCTTGGCACGATCAAAATCAAGTTGGCGTCTTTTCCAGCGCAAACAGGGAGTAAGTGAACAGTTTGAGTACAGAATTAGTCCGATGGCTTATCTACGGTTGCAACTGCCGATCTGTAATAGTATATTATTATACTGGTGAGTAATAAAGCTCTTTACTCATGAGGATAAATTGACGACACGAGCGAGCTAGCGAGCGATTCGATAAAGAGCATTACTCACTTGAATAATTACGCCACTCGCTCGCTAGTTCGCTCGTGTTGCCAATTTATCCTCATGAGTAAAAAGCTTTATTACTCACCAGTATAATAATACACTATTATAAAGGGATGTCACATTAGCGGCTTCTTAAGTCTGGTACGCGATAGGCGGCTGGAAATTTCTTCTGTTCGTGATCATAATTGTCAAATCAATCGCGCGGTTAGATAATTTGTTCCAGTAAAAATTTAAGACTTCACGGTTGCTACCGTAGCCGCTGATGTGTCGTCGGCCTTAGACCGAATGTCCATTAAATCGTTTTTAGCGACATCAGAAAATTACAAGAAGGTATAGGTGAAAAATTCGGAATATTTATTTCTCAACTATCGATAACAATCGTTTGTTTAATACAAGCCTTTCTGAAGGGATGGGAGTTGGCTTTGATTTGTTCCATACCATTTCCCCTATCATTAATGGTAATTGCGTGCATCGGATGGGTAAGTCAAAACAAAAACTCCAAAAACTGCTACTAATATTAAAATAACAAATTAGAAAACTTCAAAGCTGGCTAAACACGAAACTGAGTTATTTGAAAAGGCTAACGTTGTTGCTAAGGAAGCTTTCGGTGGCATCAAAACTGTTGTTGCATTCCACGGACAAGAAGAAGAAAAGAAGAGATATAAGAAATTAATTGTTTCGGCAATGAAAAATAATATTCAAAAATCTTACAACGATGCACTTATTAACGCAACGACGACCTTCTTTATGTACGGAAGTTGTTGTTTGGCTCTGTGGTATGGAATAAAGTTAGTTGCTGAAGGACGAGATTCAAATACTGATGGTTATACTGCCGGAAGTGTGATTACGGTAATTTTTAACTTTAATTTTACCAAATTTTAAAATAAACAATTTGCAGATATTTAAAGCGATAACAAACGCCAGTTTCCAAATGACTGCATTTGCTTCGCTTATGGATGTATTCGGTACGGCACAAGGAGCGGCAGCTAAAATTTTTCACACAATATCCAATCGTCCAAAAATTAATAAAACGTCAGGAAAAGTAAAATTAAAAGACGTTGCAGGAAAGATTACGTTTGACAATGTCCATTTTAATTATCCTTCAAGAAAAGAAATTAACGTAATGCTCAAAATTTGAATGTTTTACTCGATTGCATAAAGACGAATTATATTTTAATCCGAAATTTAGATTTATAATCCTTAGATATGGCAACGCTACACAATAAATAAATAAAAATGTCAGTTTGACAAACTGTATTGACAATTCAACACAAAATAACTTTACCCCAAATTTTAATTTGCCACATCAAAGGATTATAAATCTAATTCTCAGATTAAAATATAATTCGCCTTTATGCAACCGAGCGTTAGTTAGTCTATCCGGATCATAATTATACAGTATGTATATACGAAACGTAGAAGCGGTTTACCATCTACTAAAAGCGTCTCGTACATACCTATATCAAGCATTATTTATAATTCCAAGATGTCATTTGCAATGTTGCTGATTTTCTGAATTTTTTAAAATATTTTTAATGCAACACCCTATAGGAGATAATAACATCGTCTCTAATTTTTACACATACCAGACAGTAAAACCGCGCTACGCGCGCTATTTCCTCTCTTTCCGTATCTGTCTGCTTACGCTTTTTCTATCTATGAATATCATCTGTCAATCTCATATGTCAATCGCTTCTGCCATTTAACTAACAATCTCCGGTCAATATTATTTGTCATCTCATTTTATGTGTCAGTCTTATCTGCCATTTAATCTCGTCTGTCAATTTCATTTGTCATCTCATTTGTCAATCTCATCTGTCACATCATTTGTCAATCTAATCTGTCATCTCATCATATTTGTCAAATTCATCTGTGAGCTGATATGACATATGAGATGACAGATGAAATTTAAATATGGTGATAGATGAACTAAACATTGACATATTATGTAGAGTGACAGAAGAACTCCCCTCTGACATTTGACATAAGGTATAAGATGACGACATAGACATATTGTAACTATGGTGACAGACCATTCTCCATTTCTCTAAACCAATCCGTATCTTACTTATCCCACTCTCTCTAACTGTATCTCTTTTTTTATATTTGTCTCTTTCGGACCTTACTGCGCATTTCCAATTACCCATGTGTTTTTTATTGTGTGGACTGTACGAGTATACTACTTAAACAAAGAAGTAAATTATTGTAGGTATTAAAGGGTGCAAGTTGGTCGATCAACCCTGGCGAAACCGTGGCCATTGTTGGTAGTTCGGGCTGTGGAAAATCGACGTGCGTTCAACTCCTACAACGATTTTACGATCCCGATTCTGGAAATGTAACCTTCCTCTAATAAAATCAACCCTAGTGATTAACAAAGAAAATATTTTTAGATATACATCGACGATATAAATGTATCAAATTTTGATTTAGTTTGGTTGCGAAATCAAATTGGTGTTGTGGCTCAAGAACCGGTGTTGTTTCAAGCGACGATTGCTGAAAATATTCGATTTGGATTTTTGGAAGCGAGTCAAAGTGACATTGAAAAAGCGGCAATTAAATCGAACGCTCACGAATTTATAAAGGCTTGTCCAAGAGGTTACGAGACCGTTATTGAAGAACGTGGTGCCCAATTGTCCCATGATCAAAAACAAAGAATTGCGCTAGCAAGAGCTTTAATTCGTAAACCATCTATTTTGCTGTTAGACGAAGCGACTTCTTCTTTCGACTCACACAACGAGCCTCTAGTACAGGCTGCTTTAGATGTGGTAATTTACTAAAACTCAATCGTACAAAAATGTTTAATGCGGGTATCTGACTCAATATTTTCATAAAAAATTTTATAACATTTTTTATAAAACTGGTTTCAACAGTGCGCTCGGCTATATTTATGAAGTATTTATAAAAATTGTATTTATGCGACTTCACCTAAACATTTTGACGTGACGTCACATAAATACAAACTTTGGAGGTTTTGCAGCTTATGATATTCTACAATCCCTAAAAATAATGATAGCAAATTATGAGAGTGCGGTATACCCACATGATGACATATTTTTATAAAAATGTTTATGAAAATGTTGATAGTGAGATACCTTCTTAAAAGTTTACTTTTAGGCTGCTAAAGAGTGTACTACCATTATAGTTGCGCATAGACTGTCAACTATGAGAAATGTTGATAAAATTATAGTTATGCATGAAGGAAGGGTTGTTGAAGAAGGCTCCCATAATAAACTCGTTTCACTCAAAGGAGCTTATTACAAACTGTTGAATTCGAATGATTCTACAAATGTGGAAAACATTGATGATCTTGAAGACGACGAAGAGTTAAGAACAATCGAAAGGGTGACTTTGAGTAAAGGGGAAAATTTACTGGATGTAATTTTTTTAATTTATCTGGTTCTAAATATTATTGAATCAAATTGTAGGATGTGGAACAAATGAAAGTCAAAAATAGTTTCTCTGTAGTACGAGCTCTGCTGAAAGTGAACTGTTCTGAAAAGTGGATAATTGTTTTAGCGTCCATTGCTTCCATTGCAAGTGGGCTATCATTTCCACTTTACGGTTTTGTCTTTGGAGATATCCTAAGTGTAAGTAAAGATCCGTCCACACACACAGGCCTTGCCTTCTGATTTGGTCTGAGGGCAAACCGGAAGGCAAGTCTGTGTGTGTAGACGAGCCTTTAGCTTTGCTCTTACAGAGCAGCCAATTTATAAAAACATCTGCTTTTAGGAAATGTCCGAAATAGATACTGAAAGGCTTATGTCAGAATCCAATTCAAAAACTACCAACTTTATTCTTGGAGGAGCGATATTTTCGTTTATAGCTTTTGCACAAGCACACCTTTGGGGAATAGTTGGAGAAAAGTTCGTAATGAAATTGAGAGTTTCCATGTTTAATTCGATGTTAGATCAAGAAATGAGCTGGTTTGATAGATCGGAAAATGGAGTTGCTTCTCTAGGTGCTCGACTATCAGGAGAAATTAGAAGCGTACAAGAGGTATGTATAAACGGTAGTAAATAAATGGACTCTAGAGCTTCTCTCGCATTGTTGTAACTTCACACCTGATTTGTCACAGGACTTTGTCTTATGATCCACACAATAAAAAACTAGTGGATAATCGGAAATGCGCAGTAAGGTCCAAAAGAGACAGAGATATTAAAAAAGAGATAGAGAGGAAGTAGGATAAAGATTGGTTTAGAGAAAGGAGAAGTGGTCTGTCACCAAGGTTACCAAGTGTCAAATGTCAATCCTACACCATAGTTATCTAATTTTCCATCTGTCAACCCATGTATAATCCCATATGTCATTTCAGAGATTGGAGATTGGGAGAAATCTGTCATCATAGTTACTATATTTTAAATGTTAATGTCACCATCTGTCATGTAATATGTCATAATAATCTGTCATTTCATATTTCAGGGGTGTCATTTGTCATCCGATCTGTCAACCCATCTGTCATCCCATCTGTCGTTTCATCTATCATTCCATCTGTCATCCCATTTGACATCAAATCTGTTATTTTATATGCCATCTCATCTCACAGATGAGATAGTATGATGACAGATGAAATAAGATGACAGAGAAGATTGACAGTTAGATAACAGAAGCGATTGACCGATGAGACAATTTGGGAGCTCTAGTGTCCCTTTATTTTTAACAAACTGTTTTTTTACAGGGTGTGGGTCAAAAACTGGCTTATTTACTCCTCACTGGTAGCTTGACTTTAACGCTACTCCTAGCTGGACTTTATTTACAGTACAAACTCTTCCTCGTTGCTCTTATTTGTATCGTTGTATTAATTTTATCCGTATACTACGAGGCAACTGTAACGAGAACAGAAAGGATTAGTTATCACCAACCTTTGGAAGAAGCTACAAAGTTGGCTGTGGAAGTTATAAGCAATATTAGAACTGTGGCATCTTTGGGCTTAGAAAATATGTTTCTCACAAAATACATGGACAAAGTAACACTTCATGTAAAAAACGTCCAACAAAATGTTCACGTTAGAGCACTGGCATATGGATTTTCAAAAAGTTCAACATTACTCTTATACGTAGTATGCTTCTACTACGGCGCCATATTGCTTAAAAATAAAGAAACCAATTCTAATATTGTTTTTGGGTAATTTAATTCCAACGGCGTTAAAAAAGTTTCGACTTAATTACCATTTTAGGCTAACAGAACTGTTTATGATGACTTCGTTTGCAATAGCGACCACATTGGCGTATTCACCTAACTTTAAAAATGGCTTAATGGCTGCTAAAAGAATTTTCGAATTTATCAGTACTTCATCCACAGCAAAAAGTGGTTCTAAGACCAACGTACGTTTTACCATAATTATTTTGTAATTAATTAAACGATTTCTAGTTTGAGGGTAACATTTTGTATCGAAATATCGATTTTGCGTATCCAACTCGGCCCGATGTACAAATTTTGAAAAATTTCGACATGTTGGTCGTTAAAAATAAAACTGTCGCTTTGGTTGGTTCGAGTGGATGTGGTAAGTCGACAGTAATTCAACTTTTGCAACGTTTTTACGATGCTTCAAGTGGCGACATCTTTTTTGGCGAAACACATGTAACCGAAGCTAATTTGCCCGCTTTGAGAATGCGCCTAGGCGTCGTTTCTCAAGAGCCTAATTTGTTTTGTAGGACGATTGGAGAAAATATTGCTTACGGTGATAATACAAGAAATGTTAAAAATGAAGAAATAATCGAAGCTGCCAAAAAGGCCAATATACATAACTTTATCGCGTCGTTGCCCTTGGTAAGTTGTTTTAGCTACACGGTGAGACCTAGCAGGGTAAGTTCTGGGGTCAAAAACTAACTAGGGTGGTTCGGGAAGTCCAATCAATGGGTCACATAAGAGCAGAGACCGTCTGCAGGTTCTTCAGTTGAAATAAAATCCTAGAGTTCACCTATGGGATGACTACATGGAAGGTTTCATGCTCCCTCCTCGCAATCCAAATCCGAAACCTAAATTAGTAATAAAATGACCTTAGAAGTGACCCTTTGAAATCTCGAACGTCTGTACTAAATTTTTATCCCAAAAGGGTTACGATACTAAATTGGGAGAAAAAGGAATCCAATTATTTGGAGGACAAAAACAAAAAATTGCAATCGCTAGAGCTCTAGTTAGAAATCCACAAGTTTTGCTTTTGGACGAACCGACTTCTTCTCTTGATGCGGAAAATGAAAAGGTAACTTTTTTTAAAGCTGAAAATTCGAAATAATTTTAATTTAATAATTTCGAAGGTTGTATTGGAAGCTTTGGATAACGCAAAAGAAGGAAGGACGTGTATTGTAACTGCTCACAGATTAAAAACCGTGCAAAAGGCCGATGTGATTATGGTGATTAATCGAGGAAGAATAGTCGAAAAGGGTACTCATAAAGAGTTAATCAAATTAAAAAAGTTCTATTGGAAGCTTCATAAAGCTCAACATCAATAATTTTAGTTTTAAATTAAAATCTAGAAATACAAAAAAATGGTACAACTATGTACCTATTTGCAATTATTTGAAATTCTGGAAGTTTTACGACAAACGTCCAAACATGTCGATGTTATTATTGGAAAGAGACATGGGAATGTGATAAATTTACCCAGCCGACTTGATTCCCTAAGGAACATTTGAAAGTGTTGATATCTCCTCCTTGGAGAGCTGAATAAATTTATCATATTCGTATATGCCCCTTTCGGTAACGAAACCCCCTTTTTATGGCGTTATTTTCAAAAAATTCGGATTTGAATATAATTTACACCTTGTACATTAAGCATGATTGTTAGTAGCTGTAAAATGTAAAAATTTGATTAGTTTTATATTAAGTTGGATTAAAGGTGTATTAAAAACTTTGTTTCCATTGAAATGAGTAGCTCTGGGGTGGTCTTGTACCCCCATTTTAAGGCATCAATACTAAGAAACGCTGTATGGTCTACAAAACCACTAAGTAATGTTTTCAGTTGAAGTCAGGTGAACCTTAGCATGGGCACATAATTCTTTTCTGCTAGTGGGCAAGAGTTACAAATGTAAAGATTTTTGAATAACTCCGCCGTTTCTACACCGATTTTGTAATACTTTTGAGACACTCCTCTCTACTAAGTCAAATAAAGAGACAAATTAGAAAAAATGGTATAAAAAACATATTTTTTCAATTTGCATTTTCGAAAAGATCTCAAAAATTTGATCACTGAGTCGAGAGAATTTCAAAATCGGTTCAAAAACGTCAGAGTTATTAAAAAAATAAAATTAAAACCTTTACTCCTGCCCATGCGAAGTAAAAATCCAGAGCACCATTTAGAGAGGAGCCACAGTAGCTCGTTCAGATGTTCCAAAAAAATGTTCGTAGCCTACTTGTTTCTCATAATTGTTGATGGATATGGTTATGCCTTTATTAGTGCCTTACAAGAATACTATAACGCGAAATTTTAATTTTGGCCATAAAAATACTATAAAACGTATCCCAGTTCGTTCATAGTAAGCAAATCAATATTAATGTGTGCTTCGGAACTTGAATTTAAATGACAGTTCTATGTAAATACAAATGTAAACGTCGTTTCGTGATGTGTTTAGTTGTGCGGGTATGCCTATCTCGTGTAAATGTGCACTATATTTCATCAACATTATTTATGGACTTGTAAAACGCACAATTTTCGTATGAATTAGTAAATATAAGAAATTTTATACAAGAGCAGGGCCGGATCCATTCTTGAAGTTAAAGACCGCCAATTACAAAAGTAAATGCACATTTAGAGACGAATTTATTTACATTTGGCTCAAAATTAGCACCTCATCAAAAAATTTAAATGAAAAATGGCGACCGATGATATTTAACTTCCGGTTTATATACTTTTTTTAAGTATCATAATTCAAAGCGACGCCTTAACGTGCCATCACCTTCCTAGGAGTTGATCATATTGATCAGTATAGTCCCACAAACTTTAATAATAAGTTGAGGGGGCGTGACCAGCGTTGTCGTAGATTTTGAAGTACACTACGAGTTAAAAGTATTTCAGTCGCTAAATTTGACAAGTAACTGTCACTAAAATTAAACATAGGTTAATATTAAGACAGTGAATTTGAAAAGTACAACTGACTGTCATTTTGAAAGGTTTTATCATAACCTATAATAGTTGTAGATACACGCGACTTTTAACTATGCCTGTACCCACTGTACCTATCCTGAAGTCTTGGTTGGTGGAGCTGTATCTGAGCAGTTTATCCTTTATAGACAAACGGTTATTTTGATACAATTAAAAGATAATTAGATTGTAATAATAAAAGATGCCAAAGCGATGTAAAAAGACATTCTAATTAAAATTGGCATTCAGTATCAAACTAATATTATACAATTTAATTAGAATGTAGATGTTCATTAATTTTAGATGCCTATTTATATTAAACTTGTCAAGTTAAGCAACTTTACATTTTATTATTAATTCTCATTACGTGCAGTTACACTAGGTGCATTTAATGGTGATGTAGTCGCAACTGTAAATTATCTACATGGCAAATAATACAAATCAAGCGCTAATATGTAAAGTAGCGTAGCTGACACGAAGAAAATTTTCCAATTATTAAATTTACGAGCATAATTAGCGAAGCTGTAACCCACAGTTTCCAAGACGAGATGAATTTGTTTGCTATTATTTTCCCAAGGGATATTAAGCAGTTTGTTTACATTGCGAAAACTACTACAATATATTAGGAAATGAAAGCTATCAATTTACAAACAAACAAAGTATCTAATATCTTCATTAATTGTACACAAACTCAACTCTCATATACAGGGTGTTACATTATTTTTATTTGACTTATTTGAATTTTTTCCATAGGTTCACGTTTACTACTGTGAGCAATAATAGTTCTGACCAACTTTCAAAAGTTAACAGACTTATACAAGCATAACAGCCGGTACTATAATACTATAAAGCTCTTGATTAATTTAGTTTGACATTAAATTTCGATTTGTTCTTATAATTAATAATCAATTGTGACTGATCAAGAACATCTGTGGACTTTATCAAGTTTTATAGTACCGACTGTATTAGAGCTTTTAATAAAATTAAGCTCAGAATGTAAGTAAAAATAGACACCCTGTATACAGAACGTTTCACTTCATCTATCTAAACATAATTAATTTATAATTTCGAGAGATACGGCCATGGTCGACTTAAGGAAAAGTTGGGCGTTATAATGGACATTAATAATGTAAAAATACATCCAAGTTAAGGAGCTTACAGAAGTGAAAAACAAAACTTTTTGATTTCGTTGTTTGCAGATTATTTTAAACTTCAAAAGGTAACTTGATTTGTACATTATTTGTCCATTATAATAACGCATAACTTTGTCATAACTTAATCGTTACTATATATCTTTAACAGTCGGTACTATTGAACTCTCTATTAATTTAGTTCGGCATTAAATTTAATGAAAACTTTCGATTTTTGTCCTTCTAATTAATAATCGCAACTAGTGTATTTCTACTTAAAAATGATTCTAATAATTTTTCTAAAGTTTTCGTTTCTCTGTTACCAAAACACTGGGTGCATTTACCGGACGTAACAGTTGTGGAGTAGCTACCAAATCGTTCGGTGATTTACCCCTGCTTTAGGAACGTATGCGGAGCGGTCGCCATTTTATCGAGCGCATTTCATTTGCGTTATGTTTAACTATCTCGGTACCTGCTCACTTAACAAAATTACCGCATGATAGTAGCGCTACTGATGTAGCGCTTGGTAGCTATTCCACAACTGTTACGTCCGGTGAATGCACCCCTAGACTTCTCATTTCTCAATTTCGTATGCACGCCATTTTGATTATTTATATTATTATCAAGGAGAGAACAAAATTCTTGTAGCGTTAAAAAATAAAAATACAGTAGAACCCCGTTATAACGTATCATCATGGGCCGAAAAATTTGGTACGTTATAACCGGAAGTTCGTTATAAAAATACAATAAATAAAAAAATATTAAAATGGGACCAAAGATTTAGTCCGTTATATCCAGAAAAACTTTATAAAGGGGTACTTTATAACGGGGTTCTACGGTATGTTCCTAAAGACCTAATCCATCCAATATGCACATTCAAATGTATATTCTAATAATTGCTTAACGCTTATAAGTTAGGGGTAGGTAAGCATTTATTAATAAACTATACATAATTAATATCCACACTTTGGAAATTATTGAGAAATAATTACCTACTGCTGATGCTGATAGTAAACCCACACTATAAATAATTATTAAATTTGTTGAATAGTTCTATAGGTACACACACACACACACACACAATCCGCCCCTTCCACCCTTATATGGTAATTCAATATAATTTAACTATTCATGAATCAATTGTGTGCTATCAAAAGCAGAATTTAATTTAAATTATTTTCTATTAAATGAAAATACTTGCTAATGATTATTTCAATTTAATTGGAAATTTAGCAATCTCTTATACGTTAAATAAAAGCTTGAGAACCTTTGTAAAGAGACTGCCTCAGAGTTCTTTATTGTTTTTAAGGCGTTATTTGTTTTTCTTTATTTTTATTTCAGCATTTTATAAGCTTTTTAAATGCCAAATGTTTTATTTAAGACGAGTTATTTTAAATGCTACGTTTAGTTTATTGTTTTTTCAAAAAAAGTATAGTTAAAACAAATTTAAAATTATGATTACAACAGAAATACAAAAATAAAGATTTTGAATAAATTTACAGCGGAATTACAAAATAAGAATGTAGATTTTATTCAAGGTAGATATAGGGAGGCACCTCCCAGATCGACAGTTACAGACAGTAGGTAGTCAGACGGACAGGTCCATATACGGACATAGATGAAGACATGAAGATGTCATGTAAGATAGTAGGCAGACAGACAGACATAGAGATAGGTAAGTCGACAGTCAGACAAGTAGGTAGATAAGCAAGCGGACAGACGGTTTCATAATAAACAGTTCTAAACATAAA
The DNA here is from genome assembly GCA_963924605.1 of Malthinus seriepunctatus. Classification (NCBI taxonomy): domain Eukaryota; kingdom Metazoa; phylum Arthropoda; class Insecta; order Coleoptera; family Cantharidae; genus Malthinus; species Malthinus seriepunctatus. The sequence goes on from OZ004600.1 coordinate 3,673,334, forward strand.
TACAAATATTGACAAACCGATCGATGAACAGACCGATAGATCGACAAATATAAGTGCGTGAGGATTCAATATCATTTCATTTTAGAGTCGTCCGTCACAGATCCAGGACCATTTTTTAAGGTCACAGATATTTAGAATCTTTTAAATAATAAGGTACAAGGAGTACGTTCAACAATCGTTTATTTTACAGCCCTCCATATATGATCCACAGAAGAGCATACAGTTAAAATTCATTTTATGGTCATACATAAAGGTTCCTATGTACCCAGACGTTTACTTTAGAGTTGTCCAGAGTCGATCGTCGATCCACATAAGAACATTCTATCTACTTTACGGTCGTCCATACGTAGTGAAAGTCACCGAAAGATCCTGGATTTTCTACAGCCACAATTGTTTGAAAAACCCTTGGATGTCATTCCAAGAGTGTTTGACTTCCAGACACCGTTCGAGGTGGTCATTCAGGACCGCAACACGGCTAGAAGTCAAACTAATACAACTGCAACAAAAATTCTCCATCTGGTATTCAGATGGATCTAAAACTGAACAGGGAACAGGTATAGGCATATATGGCCCAAAATATTGGGCATCGATAGCCTTAGGAGAACCCACCCCACAATTATACAAGCTGAAACTCTTGCAATAGATTTATGTGCCCGAGAATGCCAAAGAAGGAATTTAAAGGACAAACAAGTCTACATAATGTCTGACAGCCAAATTGCGATAAAGGCACTTCTTAAGGCGAGCTCAACTGGCGCCTGAAGAAGTGAAAAGCAAACTTATCAGGGACATTCTGTGCTTCGCTGGCAAGATTGAATTCCTTAGAACATGAATACGAGTAAAGTTATGAACAAAAGATCAACACTGGTCGCAGCTCTGTAAGGCTTAGAAGCCAATCGACCCCTGAGTACAATACAATACAATACGAGGCGAGTAATAATTGATTCTCTTGAAACCGCATGGACGTCTATTGGACATTCAGACAAAAATTACCCATTTGGAGTGGTTATTATAGGTGTCTAATAAAAGGTGTGTACGGCAGAGACGAGCAGAGACTGCTAATGGTGGCACAATCGTACTCAAGGGAGATTTGGTTACATATAGTTCGAGGAAATTCCGTTTCGACACCATGAGAAGCCCATAACATGATAATACGTCCTTCAAATAATGATTACAAGGATAAGTAAGGTCTAATAAGAAATTTCAGAGTGTGTAGGAGAAAATTACATAATATTTCATGTCTGCAAAACTGTATAATTTTCAATAAAAAATTGTTATTTAAAACCGTTAAAAGGCGAACCTAATACATATTAAACAGTTTGATCCCTTAAAAGCAAAAAAAAAAGAAATATTAAAGAGCATAAACATCTTAAGAAATCACACGTCCGTTGCGTGTAGAAAATAATTTCGTATTTTATACGTTCAACCTGAATATTAAAAATACAAAAAATATATTCAAGAATAGTGTAAAATACTCACGAGAGAATGTTAACACACACGAGTGAGTAGTTATGTAGGTATACACAAGAATAACTCCATTTTTTTAGTTATCGACGTTATTACAATAATTAAGCTGTTATAAAATGATTTTAAATAATTTTTTAATTGTATACAGTGGCTGGGCTGGATTATCCATGAAGCGTGCGCTCCAGCGTCCGGTGTTGTGCAGAAAAAACTCAAAAAACCTATAGCATTGAACCCCATGTCACAAAGCCCCCTCGTGACATATGGTGGAGGCGCCGGTCTCTGGATGAGGTTTGAATTAACAATGATCTATGAATTAAATAAAGAACTTGATAAGCTGGCAATAAACTGTTGTACACCTCCACCCATATTTTCCCGATGAGTCGATAGCGATGTCAACCAATAAAATAAGAAACGTTATTATTTCAATTGGTGGAAATTAACGGTTGAGAGAGGCCATAGTTTCAATTAGTCAATACTTTCTACACCCCATCCCCACAGTGAAAGTTCTCAATTTTTCAAAGAATTTTACAAGTTCTGACGCTCGGTGTCGTTTTGACACCAATTGACTGACATCAAACTTTATTCTCCTTCTCTATACTCTTCCTGTCTATTCCCAAAAGTTCTCGTTAATTTACGTCGCTTTTGCTTTGCTCTATCTGAGACTTAAAGTGCGCATAATAACAAACAATAAAAAACCCCTAAAATATTTAAAATTCACTGACATACTCCAAATAATATGAAGCTCAGTCACTTTCAAAAATTACAGTGTATATTTTAAAACAAATTATCTCATTTGAAAAGATAATATTAATAATGTCAAAGAATGAAAGGTACGAAGTATACACTTAGATATGCTCGAGATATCACTTTGATTACTAATATTACACTAGTTAACGGTAAGTTTGTTGTGAACATACGTAATTGTCACGCTTTTTAAATTGAAATTGAAATAAATCATTCTCTTTAAACACTCATCTCCTCTCCTTAAATGGTAACTAATAATTAAATTATGAGAATTTGAAAAATTGGAAAAATAAAATGGAGGAAGTATAACTAAACTACTTATTCTTAAACCTCTCGGTTTTCAAAGTTTGTTGCGTGTTATCTTGTTGAAGTTGGCTATTTAAATATACTGTTGTTAAGTTTCCTCGACTTGAAGTGGGGTTGAAAAGGACATTTATTGGACAAAGGCGGAAACACTAGTCCATTTACACTTCAACAACAAAAATACTTGGTAGTTTGGGAAGGATGAGTAATTGAGTACTGCTTAATACAGGGTGTTAAATTTTCACACAATTTTCAATAGATACTAAGATCACGAGTTAATCTCTTGCGGGTAAAACTTTTATTTTTACGCGCATGGGCTGCATTCAGAACAGACAACAGTTCTCAACAGCTGGACTAATCACTCATCCACGCTCTTTGTCTATTTTAAGGCAGAATAAGGGGATCCGAGAAGTATGCTTCTGAATCAGTCAACTGTTCTCTCATCTGAACAGGCTCATTGCTCTTGTTTGGCGATTAGAATACTCACACTATATGTAGAACAGTGCTTCTGAACCTTTTTTGTACCATGCCCCACTTAAGTCTTTACAAAATTCTTGTACAAGAACATATACATAATTTTAAATATTCATAAATAGAATTGTTCCCTGAAGAAACTGAAGAAACTCTGGACGAGTCCATTTTCGAATTGCCCCCTTAACAATCAAATTAACCGCTTGTGGGGCGTACGCCCCACGTTGGGAAACAGAGATGTAGAACATGGAAAACTTCCTACACTTCATCACCCCTCTTGGTGAAATTGAAGAAACTCTGGACGAGCCTGTTTTCTAATTGCCCCCCATAACAATCAAATTGACCCCTTGTGGGGCGTACGCTCCACGTTGGGAACACTGATGTAGAATATAGAAGACTTTCTCCACTTCATCACCCCTCTTGGTGAAACTGAAAAAACTTAAAACTCAAATTGACCGCTTGTGGGGCGTACGCCCCACGTTGGGAAACAGAGATGTAGAACCTGGAAGATTTTCTCCACTTCATCATCCCTCTTGGTCAAATTGAAGAAACTCTGGACGAGTCTGTTTTCGAATTGCCCCCCTTAACAATCAAATTGACCCCTTGTGGGGCGCACTCTCTACGTTGGGAAACACTGATGTAGAACATAGAAGACTTTCTCCACTTCATCATCCCTCTTGGTGAAATTAAAGAAATTCTGGACGAGTCCATTTTCTAATTGCCCCCCGTAACAATCAAATTGATGGCTTGTGGGGCGTACGCCCGACGTTGGGAAACAGAGATGTAGAACATGGAAGATTTTCTCCACTTCATCATCCCTCTTGGTGAAATTGAAGAAACTCTGGACGAGTCTGTTACGAATTGCCCCCCTTAACAATCAAATTGACCCCTTGTGGGGCGTACGCTCTACGTTGGGAAACACTGATGTAGAACATGGAAGACTTTCTGCACTTCATCACCCCTCTTGGTGAAATTGAAGAAACTCTGGACGAGTCCGTTTTAGAATTGCCCCCCTTAACAATCAAACTGAAGGGAAACACTGATGTAGAACATGGAAGACTTCCTCGGCCTCATCCCCTCTCTTGGGAAACTGAAGAAACTCTGGAGAAGTTCATATTTTAATTGTTCCCATTAACAATCAAATTGCCCCCTTGTGGAGCATGGACCCCACGTTGGGAAACACTGATGTAAAACATCAGGTGGAGACTTCCTACACCTCATCACCTCTCGTGGGTCTCTTCTACACACAAAGAGAACCTGATAATGATTTTCAGTTCTTCAGTTTATATTTTCCATGATTTTGTGTCATGTGTTATATCAGTTGAATTGAGTTACATGGGTTAGTGAAAACTTCACCAGCGCATCCTTAGCAACGAACGAACCACGTCTTTGATTTTTAGAGCATTACAAGAAATATTTACATACAAAATGGGTGTACATTATATTTTTTGTAGTAGCGAGCAATTAAGAAAGTCATTTTAATATCATTTACTTGCATTTTTAGATAAAAAATACATTTTAATTACCTTTCTCTTCGACTTTCACACTGTCACACGTAAATAAATTTGTTTAAATTATCATCGATCGAGAAGAGCGGAAAAATTTTGAACTTTTGTTCGTTAGCAAAAAAAAATATAAATAAATAATTAAAATAATGTTCAAGTGATGATAAGTTTTGTATCTAAATCACGTCACTGCAAGGAGAAGAGGGTTGAATCTAGGACAGAAAATAAATTTGGAGTTAACGTAACTGGTAAAATTTAGTTGGCGGCACACCAACTGTTCTTTTGTTAAATAACAAACCTGCCGTCGTGTAATGTATAACAATTTACACCGGAAGAATTTCCTACAAAATGAAAATTCTTTTTTTTTTCACATAAAAAAAATAAAATAAAGTTGCAAGGCAAGATCATCCCTTAATTTATCTCTTTGTCAACGGGATTTGTTTCCATTAGATGTTAGGTAAAACAAATTAACTAAACTGGGAATTAATGATACCACTTACAATACTTAAAACGCAAAATCCGAACCTCCGAGGCCTAATCTCTATCCAGCGATTAGATGCAACTAAGCCACTCCCAAAAAAAGCGCGCGATATTAGAATAGAATTTTTCTATTGGACGAATTTTGAAAATTTGGTTTATAACACTCACTCAATAATTAACATGCGCCAACCGTTTTTGACAGAAATTTATGGGGAGTGGCTTAGCTGTATATGTTCGCTGGACAGAGTTTAGCAACACATTTTTCATTTTTTTCGGTCGATACTCATTTACATGATCGGGCTTGCAAAGTCCTCATTTTAATAAGACTTTAGTCTTGAAACATTACTTATAATTTGATACACAACAAATGCGCATTTAAAATAAAGAAAACTATAGGCAAGGAATAGAAAAAGACGAATTTTGGCTTATGGTTGCATGCCTTAGCCATGTAGCTAGAAGCGGGGCCTTTTACTATTTTTACCTCGTAACTAATTCAAACAAATTTATAAAATTTCAGTTGAATTCCAAAATTCAACTTTTCTACAATACCCACTATCATACAGTGACAATACATAACTCGGGCCCTGCAGACCCTACAAGATTTTGATTTTACTGTAACTGGAAATTTAAATAAAAGTAAAGAAATAAAGAAAAAAAATCTCGTCTGCAGTTTTATCATTCACAACCATACATGACTAGGGCCTCAAAGACCTGGTTCCAAAATCCAAATATCCCAGGCTCTGCGATCTTTGAAAGAACTCGGAGCTAAAATTTACCATAGCTCATAATTCAAGTTAAGTACACACAGTTTATAGTTAGCGCGATGAACCGAGCATGACTATTACCTCAATCAAACAACCATTAAGTTACATAAAAACTAATAAAATTGATGGATGACAATAAGAAATTAAACAAACATTAAAACGACTTAAATTACATAACGAATTATATGATTTATTTTTTTAATCCCTCCTGTAAGTTAGAAAATTAATTATTAATTGATAAAAACTGTAAAAGCAACCGGTAATTTTCGATAGTATGTGTATTAAACCGCCTACAAAATCAGGTTTGTCGTGATCGTTCTTGTAGGTCGATTATGTCTAGTTATCAATTATTAATTTCTAATTTAAATAACAAGTTAGGGCGATGAAAAAATTATTATAGGTAATTATTATTCGTTACAGTTAAATATTTATAAGAAAAAAAGTATTTTTTTTAGCCGCACTCATCAGAGATTAATTTACGTTCTTGAAAGTAAAACAAGGGCACTCAGTTAAGAAATTATGCAGGATATCGGTGGTCGTCTTCAAAGACAATCGACATCTCAAGATTTGACATACTTTAAAGATTTGAAGGGTTCGAAAGTGCAATCGCAAAATTTTGGTCTTATTACGAGTACTTTATATAAAGACAGTTGATTTAAAAAATGTACGAGCCCAACAGCAACTTTGTGAAAAAGAGAAAATTTTCTTAGACACATCGTACATAATTCTACTGCTACCTCAAAATCCAGTAGTTTTCCTTCCGGTTACATTTCCACTTTTACACCAAATCTAGACGTTCTCATTTTTCCTTTCATATGTCGCACATGAATTATTGGACCAAAATAATCTGACATAAAATTTCAATACAAGTTATTATTTTCCAAACACGTAAGGCTGATGGCATGGCGTCTTCGTTATTTTTTTTAAATTGCACCATATACGTTTTTTAGTCTCATATGATAGAGAATTTTTTTCTCTTTCCAATAAGATAAAGCATCTATAGGGTTAAATAAGAAAATTTTAAAGAAATGTTGTAAAAGCTAAATCTACATTATTTTTCATCAAGCAAACGGATTGTTCAAAAAAACAAATGATTTTTAATTGTTTAGCTAACTGTGTAAGCTTTTTCACTCAAATCTAATGTTCCATTGCGCCACGCCCGCTAGATTGGCTACGATAAGCTTGTTATCGTAGATTGCTGTTGCAGCAACAGATTGCTGCAACAAATTGCACCGTTTAAGTGCACTTTACGAATAAATTAAAAGAAGAAAAAATAAATTAAAAGAAAAAACTCGTAAAACATTATTTATTTATTATTAATTCGCGTCAGCAACTAAAACTATTGACGATAAACATTTAAATTAATAGATTTTCACAAAAAGTGTTCAAAGTTAGAGCCGTTGTTATCTACACAAAGTTGGCAACATTTAACAACCCATTTACCTAGATTTACATTAGCAGGTACCTACTGTCCAAAATATTAAGTCCTTTATGTAGCTCCATATAAAAAAGTTTTTCTTCTTTTAATTTATTCGTAACAAGCTAATGGTAGCCAAACCAGAGGTCGTGGCTTAATGAAATATTAGATTTGAGTGTAGAAACTTACACAGTTAGCTAAACAATTGAAAATCATTTGTTTTTTCTGAACAATCCGCTTGCTTGATAAAAAATAATGTAGATTTAGTTTTTTCAACTTTTCTTTAAAATTTTCTTATTTAACAGTACGAATGCTTTACCTTATTGAAAAGAGAAAAAATTCTCTATCATATGAAACTAAAAAATATATATGATGCAATCTATAAAAATAACGAAGGCGCCATCAGCCTTAACTGTTTGGAAAATAATAACTTTTTTTCGCTAAAATTGTAGAAAAGATCGTCTCATTTAATTTTATATAAAATTTGATTTGTCTAAAATTACAAATAACTCCCCTATAAGCTGGGGCCCTTTTTTTGGAAACGCACGGTATGTCTCGATAACGTGAGTGACCATAACAGAGCCGTAGCCAGGGGTACGCCAGGGCAGGTTAAACCTAGAAAATTTTAAGCTTGTTCTAGCTAGAGCTTTCTAAGGATTTCCCAATAATAATTAAACGATATGTTCCTAATTGGTACCGAAGAAGAAAACATTGATTTTGAGAATGTCAAATTTTTGCGAACTTTGGACAAAAAACTTCCATCTACAGAAGAGATTGCAGTGGTCAACAGATCTATACAAACCCAGAAGAGAGAAAACCCTGATTTTAGCTTTCAGCCTCCCTTGCAAATTTTTGAGCCTGCCCTGATAACACAGTCTAGATATGGCCCTGGACCGTATGCAGCGTAAGTGCATCAAATACAGATCATTATAATGTAGTTAATATTACTGGGGATTATTTCCAATTTGACACCTATTCAGACCTTTAGGTCCTCAACTGAGATGACTGTAGAGATTAGAAGCGCCGAGGCATTCAAAAAAATAGCTATTACTGGAAAAATGGACCGGTTAAAGTAGTTTTTAATTAAATTCGGTTACGTAGCACAGTGTTTGGCACTAAACCAAGACCAAGCCATTTAAGAGTGGAGCTTCAGTTCATCAGGCTACCATTGAAATAAATAGTAACTCACGTAATTTCCACAGATCGCAATTCCAGGAGCACCTTAGGTAGTTGGTTCAGGCTTACCTGTAAATAAAAAAGCCATATTAGTTATATTACTTTATATACCAAATAAATAAATGATATGATGAGCGAGTGAACCAACTGGAAGTTTCCAAAGTTTCCAAGATTTTGAAAACCACCAACTTTAAGGGGAGAACTTTATACGGTTCGGAGATTGGCGAAGGCAAATTAAAACACCGCTTCTTTTAATTATGAACTCTTGGTTTACATGACTGAAAAGAGATTCAATGACCTTTACAACGATGTCTCACTATAGACACTCATGCCTTTATTTCAAAAACACTTGCTACTCTTAAAAAGTTGTTAGGGACACCCTGTATATTTTTGAATATTCAAAACCCTCGTATATAGACCGCGCCACACACACCTGCAGACTGACCTGCACAGGCCGCCTGAACGATGTTCAGACGCTCCGGTTTGGCCTTTGCAGGCGGCCTGCACAGGCCCAACCGGAAGGCAAGCCTGTGGCGCAGGCTTTAATTTAGGCTTTAGTTTTTTTGTCAAGTTACAAGATGGCGTTCTTATTTTAAAATAAATTGTTACACAAGAACGTTCTTAAGGACATTAAAAATTAAATAAAAAGAGGACTAAGTAAAATAAACGAAGAAATTAAGTTGAATCGAAAACACTTTGTTTTTAACACGCCAACTCGATTTTGCTATAAAAATGAGCCATTTGTTCACAATGCGAAAACAGAGCAAAAATTGCGAACTGTTAGTTCATTAAAAGCACCCCCACAATTCCATTTAGAAAAATGTAATTACACTTTCCATAGTGGCGTCTCGATGAGTGTTTCTCGAAAAGTTTAAAATTAAAAATTTAATTGATCAACAATTATTAGCCAAAAATTACGTAATAATTTTTTTTCGAAATTAAAAATTGAAATTTTGTATGGAATTAATTTAAAAAGTAATATAATGGAAGCGTGCAAATTGTCGAATTTAAACAACCTTTTTAACTACTAACCCACTAATATAAACATCTTATAAGGCAAACAGTTATAATTGCAGAGTTTCACTTGAGTTGATGTTTAAAAATTTTTGACCATCGATAACTGTAAAAATTAAGCGCGCATTAACCAAATGGCATCGGCTCGTTTAGAAACAAAAAGTTTAAAACGTGCAAAATTCTTTTATTTACCTAACCTATAAGGAATATGTATTAAGATCAATCAGAATCAAATTGGTAAACGGTTAAAAACTCGCGCGCCTCCAGTCCATCCTTCCGAGATTTGCTACTGCACACCGTTAGTCCATATATTCTTCGGTGCAGAAAGCATAGAAGAAAACGTTATTGTATTAATTAGTAAAACCATCGAGGACTAAAAGCAAGTGTACAATGTGTCGGTTAGTGTGTTTTAACAACTCGTACGAGTACGCATTCTAAAACGTGACTTATCTTAAATCGTTTTCGTTGCGTCTTCGATAATTACAACAATTGTGGTTTTTAAGTGAATTTAAGGGTGATTTCGTAATTAGTGATTATAAAGAGTTGAAGTAATAGTAAAAAAATAGGTGCAACTCATAGTTCTATAACTAATGGATGTACCGATGTTATACACCAAGGACAAGAGGCCCTTTGGCTTGTCGAAGAAAATTTTTCCAAAGCCTCGGGTCAGAAAAAGAAAAGGTTAGTTTAAATTAATAAAGTTTAATGACTAATTAAACAATTTACGAGATAGCTAACAACTTTCCGGTATAGTTTCAAAATTAATTGCGTTATTTAAATTAAAACATATCTCACGCTTTTAGGGATAGTTTTTCATGTCGTAATTACCACTAAAAAGTAGCTGTAAAGGATTGTTATTCGCCATAAAAGGGGTGGTAGTTTTGAGATAAGACTGTTTTACTATGCGTTTCTGTAAGGATGGGCAAAAATAATACGTTTTTTTTTAAATCGTCCCTTTTTTTTTAACTCGTAGGGAATGTGGATTAAAACAATTTCCAACATTTTGTTACCTACCCTTGGTTATTTTTGCATTTATTACTTTTTATAATTTTCACCCCTTTGAAAATTTCCAACCAACCAAAGAACTGTCAGTGGCCTCTAAAATGCTAATTAACAATTTTTTTCAAAGATTTTTCGCGACCCTAAGAGCCGCAGGAAAATTTTTTTCAATTTTCAAGGTCAGAAGAGCTTAAACCAACTTTGGGAATTTTTAAATGTTTATCTTATTAAGAAAGAGGATATTTTGTACAATTTACAAAAAAATCCGCTCTTCCTACCCCCGAACCTTACGGGTCTGGTTTCACTGAACTCTCGGAACCATTACAGTTACATCACTGGGCCTCGATTTTGAATGTGAGCAAATTTAGAGATAACAGATACTAGCACAGACAAATCAAGTGCGCAAGTTCCAACATCACTAGAGCAAACCCAACGTAAGTTGAGTACACCACGTGACCAAACCTGCGCGAGGCGTGGCTTCAAACCCAGTGGCGGAGCTATAGTCAAATTTTTAAAAGACTACCGACACGTGACTTTTAAAATATTCAATAAATAATTAATTTAATTATAAATTTACTAAATAAATATTTAATAATAATTAACTGTAAATGTATTAACTAAATTAAATAATTAAACTCACGAAATAAGTCGTTTTCATCTTTATTTACACATATAAAGGTGGTCACGTGTCGGTAGTCTTTAAAAAATTCGAGTATAGTTATTTCTTCGGTCAAAAAAATTCTTTTTAAAAGTTGTCAAAATTCAAAATAATTACTTAATTTAAATTTTTATTTGAATTACTAATAATAATTAATTAGTGTTTTAATACTTTTATGAGATCGTTACATTATTAAAATGCTTGTAATTATTTTACTTCTACAAAAGTAATGTAATAACTATACGCCGACACTGTCTACGTCCGTTTCTAAGCAACGGCAGTACAAAACTACTGCGCAACTATAACGGTCATCAAGTGGTGTACTCATCTTACGTTGGGTTTACTCTAGTTCGTTTGTGCGCGGGATATTTAAATTCCGAGACCCCGCGTCTCGGAAGTTCGCCCGTAGCATTTGCTACTTCCTGCTACATGGTTAATCCAACACTGTTGTTACCTTCAGGCAGTGCTTCTGTTTTTTCCAACTGCTTAAAACATTGGGGGGGGGGGGCAGCTTCCCACCTATGGGTTCGTCCCTGCACGCAGTCAGATAGACATACAGACGAACAGAAAAATATACACAGAGACGTACGGGCGAACGAACTATCTATCCAACAATATTCTCGGAAGACAGTCAAACCGGTAGATATTTAGGTAGACGGGCAGACAGACATGCTATTGCTGATAACAAGCATAGAGAGAAAAAAATTTATGGTTGAACGATACCTAATAGTCCGGTGCACTTATGAAATTTTGCATCTATAGTGAACCCGGGACTAATTCGTCTAAAGCTGAAACCTTCTTATACTTATAGCCCTTATTATCGTACTAAAAATCTCCACCGCCCCGAAGGGGGGGGATTATAAAAAGACACAAATTTATAAGTTTTCGCTGACCACAAGTTTTCGAGATAGTCGCATAAATATGAAAAAAAGTGCAATTTTTGACATTCAAATCCAATTTTGGGGGTTCTCCCCTCTCGAAGGGGTGGGGACTTTTAGTATAATAATAACAACTATAAGTCCTAAGCAATAGCAATATTTGCGGCGCAAAAATTTTTTATTCGAAATTATGCGGCGCACAGTCCACACCAACAAAAATTTCGACGCATACGAAAAAATTTATGCCAAATACAACATACAACGCAAATTTTTGTGGACAAACCTTTAGATCTCTTCTTTATTAATTGAGAGTTCTTTAAAGATTGAAAAATTCCTAACAAACTTTAAATTAAGAATTTCAAAGTCCGTTTTTTTTCAATATAAAACTTGAAAAGAATTTTACATATTTGTACATAAAAGTATACATCATGAAGATAGTAGGTAATCACATAGGAATTTTTTATTTTCTCAATTAGGTACTTTGCGCAATTTTTAAATTTTTAGAAAAATTAGGTTATTTTTCGTTCATTAATTTTTTTCTCTATGATAAATTACTGAATAGCAAAATATTGTACATGTATTTTAAAGCTGAAAATGCCCTCTTCAACCACATATTTTTTGTTTTTCTCTAAATCGGATAGGTAATGAGTAATTTCCAATAATGTAAAATAGACCGCTCAGTATCACTTTGATCGCGCAACCCATATGGGGGGTGCTGAGTACTCACAAAATAGTTTTCTTTCAATAACATTTTTCTCAAAAAGTATTTATTATTTTGAAAAATCGCAAATGAGATTTATTTCGTATAATTTTCTCCTATTCAATTTTTGACTATTTATAATTTCTTTTACTACCTAGTTTTCGAGATAATTGCAAAAATATGATAAAAAGCGTAATTTTAAAAATTAAACCCATTTTTGGAAGTGTTTCTCCTCTCGGAAGGGTGGAGACTTTTCCGTATAATAATACGGGCTAAAAAATACTACACAATAGCGAAGATTTCATCTTTAGGCGAATTATTCCAGGGTCTAATGCTAAATGCACTGTAGTTTAACTCGTATTTTTCGCCACAAAAAGTGAAAATTGGAAAAACTATTTGCAAAAAAGCATTTAAATTTTCGCCATCGTTATACATAAACCTTACCCGACAGACGGGGCTAAAACAATTAATTAGTATTTAAATTTGTATTGTTATCGTAAATTACTAAATAAAACTTGTCGGTTGTGGTGGCGAAAAGACATAACACCGGCGTTCGCCCCTAATAAAAGGGATTACGAGTAAACGGACTAATTGACTAATAGCGTCTGAAACGGCCAAAAGTTATAATTTAATTAAATGTAAGTATTAAAATGTCCGGTGCGTCTCCGACTGCCTGTAAACAATTTATTTATAAATTAATTTAAAAGTTTTGCAGTTGAAATTTGTGAAATGTATGAAACGCGAGCTACGGATGCATTTTCATCTATTTGTTTTAACTCGTTTTACCTTTTTTTTTAACATCATATACGTGTGGTTATGAGCGCAGCATAGTTTGTTTAAGTTTTAATTAATGTGTTTTACAAACGTTCCTATTTCAAGTAGTAAAGAGCAGGCACGGATTACCGTGTGCTCTGTGTAGGTCCACCGGTGTCCTAGAGGCTATCTAAAGTGGTGGCACAATCCGTGGAATTTACAACAGCGGTAGAAAGTAAAACAATTTTATTAGATGCCGAATTTATTTAAGAACAAGCAATGATTGGACCTGTTGAAGAATTATCTTCGTTCAGAGAAATTTGATTTGCAAAACCTGCTTTTAGAGGTTTAGTTTTAATTGAATTATTACCGAAGTACAGAACTTACAGAAGAAATGTTTTCCATTTTGCTTAGAAAATTTAAGCCTTTCTACATGGGTAAGGGACTTAAATTTAAAGTATCTTCTCGTATAGAGGACGTGTGAAATGATGAAAGATGGCAACACGGACATTTAGAAGATGGATGTGTGGTTTTAACATAATTGAACTTAGAGCAACTTTGGCTATGACATAAGGTCTTAGACTGCAGTTCAATAAAGTTAATCATTTCCGAATAAGAGCCGTTTTACATGCACTAAATATCGTACTAACTTGTTTATACTGAACCAACTCAAGGAGCAAAAGCACGGGAATATAAGCTTTAACGACGTGCTTAGAAATTTAGACGCACGACGTTAAAGCTTAGATTCCAGTGCTTTTGCTCATTAAGTTTGCTCAGTACTAAAAAGTTGGTACGATATTTAGTCCATGTAAAAAGGCCTTAAGTCGGCAAAGCCTCTTCTTAGGGGTCACTCAGATAGTTCACTTGGAAAAACTTGGGCAGTTTAATTTTAGGAAGTTTTACTTCCGGGCCTACATCGACTTGACAACCTTGTGGTGATCGAAGATAAGATTGCGGATTGGTCTCTTTATCTAGTTTCTTATAGCCATAAATATTACCCCACATTAATCATAGAATGAATCTAAAACTTTAAAATCCGGATTGTACTCGGGATCGATATCTAATTGAACGCTCTAATTTGATCGACGATATCTTAAAACTTATTAACTGTTTCGTTTCAAAAGATTTTTAGTGTAATTCAGGGCGGTAGCTAGGGGTGCGGAAAATTTTAAGCCTGTTCTAGCCAGAGCTTTCTAAGGAGTTCGCAATAATAATGAAATGATAACTTCCTAATTGGCGCCGAAGAAGAAAACATTGATTTAGAGAAAGTCAAATTTATGCAAACTATGGACAAAAAACTTCCATCCTCAGAAAAGATCAGTCTTCAACAGATTTATACAAACCCAGAAGAGAGAAAAACCCGATTTTAGCTTTCAGCCTCTCTTGAATATTTTGAAGCCTACCCTGATAACACAGTCTGGCTACGGCCCTGGTGTAATCGCACGACTGCACCCGAAGAAACTTAGTTTCTTTTTTGAATCTATTTTCTTTATCTGACATTATAAATGCATTTGAACGAAAGTTCCAATAAATTTCAAGTTTTAGCAATATTGACTTGTGTTTAATGTAGATGAATTGAAATAAATGCAATGTCAATATTATAAATGAATAAATTAATAATTTAAAGATTTGCGGATAAAACGAACTATCAACGCGGAAAACCGCGATTAACATACACTCCCGAAAGAAAAATGGACTCCTAGACAGGGCTAGGAAAATCCGGCTCGAAATATTATTATGTTGGAGTACGTTTCTTCATAAAAAATTTAATGTGGTGGTGGAAATCGGACATATGTATAGGTTAATCACAATTTACCAAAAAAGGAAAAATATGAATAAACGATAACTTACCGAATATAACACTCACGCTCGGTTGCATAAAGGCGAACTATATTTTAATCCAAGAATTAGATTTATAATTCTAAGACATGGCAACTTTTCTCAATAAATTAATTAGTAAATAAATAAAAATATCAAAGTTGTATATTCACAATTCAACACAAAAATAACTTTTCCTCAAACTTTAATTTTTTTCCCGCTCTCAAATGAGCTGCTTTCAAGCCATGAGCTGTCTCGTTTTTATGAATAATCGTCTCATGATCCTATAGTCAGATGTCTTACTAGTTCTCCCTTCAGTTCCAGTATTCCTAGCATGTTATCTTACATGTATAGCCTCCAAGCTTCTCTTAACCTTAGTAAAACCTGATATTGCATTAAGCCCCCCCCTCAATTTAACCAGGTGCCCTCAAAACTCCTATAAATTATGAAAATCTAATCAAGTGTCTCACTGGCTGTTCCTTAGGCCCCACTGTCCTGCCCATATAGTAGCCCACAAGCATCTCTTACCTCTATACATTATTCACTGACAAGATGCAGCTAAGCCACTCCCACACCCAAAAAAAGCGCGCGATATTCCAATAGAAGTTTTCTATCGGTCGAATTTTGAAAATTAGGTTTACAACACTCACACAAGAATTGACATGCGTCAACCTTATTTGACATAAAATTGTAGGGGGTGGCTTAGCTGTATCTTGTCGGTGAACAATGTATAGTATAATCCGATATTGCATCCAAGCCTCCCTTGATTGTACCAGTCGCTCTCAAAACTTCCATAACTTGTGAAAAATCTAATCAGATGTATTACTGGTTGTTCCTTAGGTTCCTGTCCTTAACATCATATACCGAATAGACTCCAGTTCTTATCTTAAAACCGTGATACAATCCAATATTGCATTGCCTCCCTTAAGCTCCAGTGTCTCTAACCTTTTTAACCCCCAATTGACATTTTAAAAGCAAATAGTACAATTTCAAAAACCCCGTGTGTGAAATTAAAGACCATTGTATCCATCGTGTGCAGGAAATTCAAATTGACTTACTCTGCTATAAAAACATTTTAATTAAAAAAAAGGGCCATTCGTTTGTAAATATCGTGTCAAAGCCAAAACATTAATTTCGCCGTATACGTACACTAAATAAAAACAAAAGTAATGTAGTACATTATACACGAATTGTTGACAAACGGTTAATTAAAATATAAGCAAAGGAAACTATCAAACAAACACAAAAAGAGAACATAATGGTTGGTTTTTTCATAATTTTAAAGCTTTTCGTTTTTCTTTTTTTTTGCAAATTCAACAATTATTGTTAAAAGAGTTACGCGATCATTAGTTCTGGGGTTAGAATTGGTTTTCTAGGGGCATGCTATTCGTGCAACATGAAAATTATGAGTCCTTTGACCTTATGTGGAATCCGAACCACTAAATTAAGAAGCCTTACTAGACATATTTGCTTTCGGTAGTTTACCATTGCCATCCGAGAGGTGGCAAATTTTTTTTCATCTCAGGAAGGTAACCCGGGGGTTCTAGATACGTCGCTGATGCTATAGCCTCTACACAACGGCCGCCTTGTCTTCCAACTAGCAATTGAAAACAATTTGCATTTTATTAAATTTTGGCATAGGTACTTGTACCACTCTTGAGACAACCTATATAATTGTTCATTATCAACATTTTCGTTTACGTGACTAAAAACTTCTTTTATCGAGCAAACTAGAACTGTTATAAATTTAAATAATAGAGAAAAATTAATCACGCAACCAACTGTTAAATAAGGAATCCTCAAGTGTAACTTATTATCGATTTATTATTATTCTTTTTAATTTATTTAATTGGCAAACGTAGAAAAGGTAAAAACGAAAGTATAATAAAACGATGGTCTAGTACCGTTATATGTGAAGTGTGTTGTAAACGCGTTTCGTTCTGCCAATACAAACTGATGAAAAAGTGTTGATAACGGATTTTCGTTTATATAGTTTTATTTATTCAAACCGTGCCAAATATTTAGGCCCACCAAGTTAAATATGCATACCGAACATAAAAAATTATTTTTTAATTTATACAAAAATTAAATATTATGTCTTCGTGGGTACGTATTCGACATTATTTATAGTTGGTTAAAGGCGATAAATATAATATTAGAGGCATTGGAATTAAATTTTGCATCGTGCTACTACGTAATGACGTACAGGTTGTTCCATATAAATATAAGTCTTTTATTAAAGGCGTTTATATTATTTTTGATAAATAATTGTAGAGAAAAAAGGCAGCACGAACTAAAAGTTTTTAGATAAGACTCTTGAGCTACGGCTCATTCTGGAACGTGACTCCTCGTCCTGTAAAGTGGCACTTTCAACACTAGTTATGTAAATAATTATTGACGCCTGAATGGGAAATAAAGAATATGCGAACTAAAAGTGGGGAGCATGAGGACACTTAAAAAATGTAAAAACATACAGGGTGTTCCATTTAAAAAATTAGAAAAAACTTTTACAAGTTCTCGATATTTATAAAAAATAACTTTGGCCACCCTGTATACCATAATGTAATGAAATTTTAACGAGGGTGTTTAAGGGTCTCGTACTGAAGGCAGTGAAAATATTTTTTCTTAAAAGTTATAACTACGACCCCAGTGATTTTTTTAACTTTGGGGTGTAAAATCTTTAATTTTGTAACAAAATTATTTTAGACATTTGAACTAGTGGACAAAGAAAATAATATTCTAGGTGTGAAAAGTAAGCATGAGGATACTTAAAAAATATAAATATATACAAAGTGTTCTATTAAAAAAACTGAAAAACGTCTTTTAAAGTTCTTGATATTTAAAAATTAATTTTGGTCGCCCTGTATATTTCGAAGTAACGAAATTTTAACAGAGGTATCTAAATAAGTGCCTTTTACTAAAGGTGGCGAAAATGTTTTTTCTTAAAAGTTATATTTAAGCCCTCGGGAATTTTTAAACCAAGGGTTGTAGTGGCTCATTTTGTATAACAAAATTATTTTTAACATCTCTGAAAAAGTGGACAAAAGTAAATAATGTTTAAGATGTTTAAGGGAGTGCTAGGATACTTAAAAAATGCAAAACTATACAGGGTGTTCCAATTATAAGATTTTTGGACAAGCTCCCCAAGTTTTTCGGCGACTATTTTGCCTGCAGTTTAATAACGTTTTTTGAGCATAATCTCTAACTTTAATACGTAGAAACCGAGATATGAAGCTCGGACTTACTATTGGAAGACCCTGTATACACGGTGAACTTGTAATAGATAACAGCAATGCTGTACCGTTTATAAAGCTTTAGGGTTAAAACAGAAACCGGAGAAGATCAATCTTGGCGATTTAAATTTAGAAAAATACGGTAACTTTCTTCAGATAGCATCTCGCAATTTTTTTTTTACGCTAATGGTATTTAATTTATCAAACTTTAACTTTTTAAAAAGCGTAGGAATTGTAATAGATTGCAAAAATGTAGCGGCGAATAAACGAACGACATGTCAAATTTTACAACGATTGAACAGTTAAATAATTCAATAATTATAATAAATTTGTGCAACAAGTTTATAATTAATTGCATTTAGAAAAAAATTAGAAATTGATGATATAAAATTCAATAAAAGTTCCGTTTGGTGGTTAAAATTAAATTAATTTATTAGAAACGCGATAGAATTAGTAATAAAGTTGATTGCTTTTCTAATAGCATCGAGATTGGGATGTGTTGCAATAAAGAAATTAGTAGGTGAAGACCCAATATAGAAAATATCTCCCAAAAGACTATACAGGGTGATTTTTCTACATGAATGAATAAGCTAATGAACAGAGCTCTCAGAAAAGTGATTCAGCGTCTGATCTGGACCTAGTGGATCGGTGGTTTGAGATGAAGGAGCTATGTCTTAACGCTGTGCAGACAAAAGAGGCAGCTTTTGGTATGAGGGATGACAAGGTCTGTGCGACCTTTCTTGATGACTAGTTGGACTTTAGACTAACATTTGAGGAACATTCAGTATTATTCTTAATCATTATAACTAACTTGCCAACTTTCACTGGTATAACACAAGGGTGTTGCATTTTTGACGTTGCTGAGCTGAGCCCATCGCCACAAATCCAAGTGAGGTTTTTAATGCGATTATGAAGCTCTGGGGGAAGCTAGTAATTTTAACATTTTTTTAATAAATGAGGGTACAGATTTGCGACAAAATAAGCCCATCATTGTAAAGGCCCGTCCATACAAACAGGCTTGCCTTCCGGTTTGGCCTGGGCACACCATCTGCACCTGCACAGGCCAAATCTAAGCGCCTGCACATCGTTCAAGCTCCAGTTTGGTCTGTGCAGACCGGCCTGCACAGGCCAAACCTAAAGGCAAGCTTGTATGTGTGGCGCGGCCTTTAAATCCATCCCAACCTTCGAACGAATCCAAAAATACTACAGGGTGAAGTGTCGCTGATACTGGCCATGTTAGGTCGTATATCCATAGCATGGGTCCTCTGACTTGAGCTAACGCAGAACAGTGACAAAGCACATTATTTTCTCCGCTTCATTGCATCCTTTGCAACTGGAACTGTCAGCAACGCCCATTCTGTATTGTGAAAGTGAGAGTGTGAGCTTTCAGCTATCGATCAAAGGAGTTAGAATGCCTCATACCCAGCAGGTTTAGACTATTATTTGTAAATACTTTATTGATAGGTGTGGAGGATGATGATGAAGGATGAAGAGGATGTTGGGTAAAAAAAACTTTCCTTACTCTTTCAAAGTTCAATAATTGAGCTTGATGACTCTTATTTACTATATACAAATATGTCATTGCCTTCTTTGAACCTCACCATATCAGGAATTATGACTATTAGTGATATCAACCGGATATTAAAGTCGCTAACGGTTACGAGCGGAATGTCTAAATATCAACTGTCCCGCCAATTCGTTAGACATGACCCTCTTAAATTATGTTACTGTAGCGCCTTAGTACTTGGAATAATTTTTGAAAGAGAGCTCGGAGTGCCTTCCACTGGATTCATTTTTACTGGAAGTTTCTGAAATGTGTATTCTCCTCCGTTTCCATTTTTCTCATAATACAACCACTTCAAACTTTACAAGGCGCTTTCAAAAAAATTTGAAGGTACCTCGTATTGACAATACTTAGTTCATTTTGCCAAATCCATTCGTTTAAAAATCATGCTGTATAATGTGTTAATATGAAATTTTCCACTACGGTTATGAAGGGATTAAGGTTAATGTGGTTATCTTCTTCGACGCTTTTACTGATAGGGATTTGATTTGTTTGCTAATTGCTTGATCCTTAACACTTTCTCATACGTTTTCATCGTCGTGCATATTTCTAAAATCAACTATTGGAAAACTTATTTAAACCACCTTGCAATAACGAATAAATATAGGGTGGCCACGAATGTCTCGCCTTCTTAGCACTTTGCCATCTTTTTTCGAAAGCTATTTTTAAATTACACCCTCTTCGATATTCCAATTCAGAGTCATACCGCTAGACCACAACTTGGAGGAAAAAAACTGAAAAACTTCTGCAGTGAATTCTTGGGACAAAAACAGGACACTTTTCTCTCGAAATCAAAGCCAAAAGTGCACCCTTTGAAGTTCCAGATAAAATCAGATGGAAAACATTGATGATAAAAACTAATGAGAGTTAAGTGATGTTCCGCAGTTTCTTTAAATTAATATCAGTTTTCACTTAATACCGTAAGAAATTCCGCCTCTGGTATAGCTCTCACAGCTTTGCTCACTGCAGAGAGGGTTCCTAAAGAGACATCGGGTAACCGTGGTGTCGTTACTCACCAACAGCTGGACTTATAGCTGCCCTGCGGTGCTTCTCTGTTCAGGGACAAGATGCAGCTAAGCCACGCCCAAAAAAAGGGGCGCGATATTTAAATAAAATTTTTCTATTGGTCGTATTTTTTAAATATGGTTTATAACACTCACACAAGAATTGACATGCGTCAACCTTATTTGACAGAAATTTGTGGGGGGTGGCTTAGCTGTTTCTGTTCCCTAGACAGAGTGTAATACTAACTTTGTGCTAACTGTAGTATTAACTTTGACTATTATTTATTATTGGCTTCCTCCAATAAGCTGCTATTGAATAGTAAAGTCATTGCGGTATTTCTCCAATACTATACGTCTATTGTATCTACGATTTTGTAAAAATTTCATTTTTCCGCAATCCTGTCCTTTATTATTTCAGTTTTGTAAAAACTTCTATACGAAGTAAAATTTACGTTGCGAAACTATTGTTGTTTCGTACATAAAAGATGGAAAATATATTATTTCATATTTTGGTTGGTGTGTAACAAATCGAAAATTTCCTTAATGGAATTGTCTCGTCGAAGTGACAGAAAAAAATTAATCTTCGTTCTCTCAATAAAATATCTACATACAATCCATCCATCAAATGAAAATAAAACAAACGTTATACACAAGTTACATTCTTTAAAAGTAATTGAAATTCGATTCTTGAAAATAATTGAAATACAGATTATACAGGGTGTCTGTAAAAACACCTTACAACGCTTTAGGGTGAACTTATAGGATAATATTAGACCGATATAACCCAATTTACCTATATGCAAAAGTGCACCATTACCAAGTTACGGCTCTTCAAAGTTGGCGTTTTAAAAACGTATTTTTTTTATAGCGGCAGAACTGTTTTGCATAGGAGTTCAAATTATGAACTATGTTTTTCACTTATGGAAAACTATAATTCTACAAAGTTTAATGGAAAAAGACACACCAGAAATAGACCAATCACTAAATCGTTAACACTAACAGTTGAATATCTTTTGAATCTGTCAATGAATTGTAAAATTGACTGCACGAGATGCAACGAAATTTAAAAATTAGTAACTTTTGTCTCTTGAGATTTTATCGTAAGGCTTTTGGTTTGCTAGATAATAGGAAAAATGTTTCTAATAAGAGCTATTAATTGCAATAAAAATCAACAAATTATCTAGTCGCCATAAAATAAAAGCAAATTAGAAAATGTGTTGAATTTTATTGCATTCAATAGCTTTTATTAGAAACATTTTTCCTATTATCTAGAAAACCAAAAACCTTACGATAAAATCTCAAGAGGCAAAAATTACTAATTTTTAAATTTCGTTTCATCTTGTGTAGTCAATTTTACAATTCATTAACAAATTAAAAAGATATTTAACTGTTAGTATTAACGATTCAGTGATTGGTCTATTTCCCGTGTATCTTTTTTCTCTAAACTTTGTAGAATTATAGCTTCCTATAAGCGAAAAACGTTGTCCATAATTTGAACTTTTATCCGAAACGGTTCTTCCGATATAAAGAAAATACATTTTTAAAAAGCCAACTTTGAAGAGCCGTAACTTGGTAATGGTGCACTTTTGCATATAGGTAAATTGGATTATATAGGTCTAATATTATCCTATAAGTTCACCCTAAAGCGTTGTAAGGTGTTTTTACAGACACCCTGTAGAGGGTGGATCAATTTAGTCCTGAATCTAATCTGATGTCACAAAGGACCACGTACTGTCTAAGTACAGGGACTAATGCCTGTGGACCTCTAGTAAAGAAAGAAAAATCGTCGAATCATCAAGAACGCCCAAGAAGAATTGTCTTGCGATTATACTCTGTCCAGGAAACAGAAACAGCTAAGACACTTCCCACAAATTTCTGTCAAATAAGGTTGACGCATGTCAATTCTTGTGTGAGTGCTAGAAAGCGTATTTTCAAAATTCGACCAATAAAAAAATTCTATTCCAATATTGCGTGCTTTTTTGGGCGTGGCTTAGCTGTATCTTATCTCTGAACAGAGACACCAAAAACAGAAATATTTAAAATTGCAATTTAGCTTGTTATTATTGCTCTTCGTTCGCGAATCTACTCGCCACCCGGTACTTTAATATATTGCTATAGAAATAAGCTTTAATCATCCGTAAACGTGATACATTTCCATCTAAAAACTTCACATATTTTCACACCCAACTTTTTAATACTTTTTATTTTGAGGAAAAATATCGTAAAACACGAGATGGAAATATAACAACTTTTAAGCTCGAGAAAATTAGCATTTCGTTACAAACTTTTTTTACTTTCATTTAAGTATGTCAATTGTAGGAAAAATTTAATGTTAAAAAGTGATGAGTTTCGTTGCAGTTGTAAAATCTAATTCAAGAGTGAAACTTGTCTAGAATATTATAACAAAGAGTTTACTCGTGTGTATACACTGTACATAGACCTAAATTATTGTTTACAAGAAAGAGGATGTAAAGAAAGATCTAAAATTGGATTTGTTATTAACTGTAGCTGAAAATCTTTGTTTTCTTTGATAAACACAATGTGTACTTTAGAAAATATATATAATAAAATAGAAATGGACAAGAATAAACAACTATATTAGAAAATAGAAAAAAATAAATTTATAGATTGAGACACGACCTACAGTAATGGTTATGAAAAATCAATGCCTAATAGATATTAGAATAGGGATTTTATACAACATGTAAATGCTATTACGTTGTTTTATTTTTATAAACAGGGTTCGATTTTGAACGAAATCTCTTGCTGTTATAAATGAGTGGTCTTAGCGACATTAGTAACATCTAAATGGTCTCTTATAAGGGACAGGCGTTGGTTTCCTTTTTTTCAACCAGATTGGCGCCCGAGCAGGGACAGGTTCTTTAGCTCATATTCATAGAGAAATAATTCATCACTTGGAAAGAAAAACTATATCTAGAAGAGGCAGTAGCAGTACCGTAGCCGAGTTTATTGCAAATTGGCGCCCGAGATGGGACAGGTTCTTTAGGTCATAGAGAAATAATTCATCACTTGGAAAGAGACAGGAGTAGCGTAGCTGAGTTCATTGCAAATTGGAACCCGAGTAGGGACAGGTTGTTTAAGTCATAGAGAAATAATTCATTACTTGAAAAGAAAAACTATATCTAGAAGAGGCAGTAGCAGTAGTGTAGCTGACTTTATTGCAAATTGGCACCCGAGCAGGGCAAGTTCTTTAAGTCATAGAGAAATAATTCATATCTTGGAAAGAGACGGTAGGAGTAGCGCAACTGAGTTCCTTGTAAATTGGCGCCCGAGCAGGGACACGTTCCTTATGTGTAGGAAAACTTATGTTACTTTTGTGTAAAGGAGAATTAGGTGCAAACCTGTTTGTTTCTATTATAAATAATACATTAGATTTAATTTTATTAGGTAAGTACTTCTACGTTCAATCTATTATTCATATGAGTTATTTATTTAGTATTTACTGTTACACAAATTTATCTCACGTTCACTTTATACAACTTAACACGAACCTACTAAAAAGTAATTCGGTTAATGGTGAATATTTTTTTTTACAAAATTTATGTATTTCGATAAATTAAACAACGAATAGGATAATATGTTTCATAACTTTTAAAAGCATATACTTCAGTCACGAAACTTCCTGGCGACATACATTAGTTATAATTTCAAACAAATGAGCATCAACCTTTTATGAGAAAAGTAATTAGAAAAATTTTCGAATTAAATTTGCAATCAAAAAAGTCGAATCGAGTAGTTAAAGAGTGACATCTTATTGTGGAGCGTCTTGTTACTCAAACAGGCGTTTCACGACAAAATCTCAAAGAATTTTTTAATTGATATCGCTAATCTCTCCAATTCTTCAACCCCTAAGCTCTATAATAGCCTACTTAGAAATAGTTTACGTTTCGAAGCACATGCCATGTTATTTCCTCGACTATTTTTCTTACTAAAAATTTTTAAAAACAAAATAAAAGGAATAAAATTGTTTACTCGAATGTAACTAGAACTAATCGAGCACAAATCTAATTTATAACAGACCAATTCAACCGTTGAATTAAATTTAAATGCAATTTTCGTCGCTAACAATTAATTACAAAAGGATTTAATTGTGATCATTAATTAATTATATCAGAAGACATTCGCTATAATGGTGTTGAGTACCTCGTAGATTATTATAATTTGTACGAATCAAACACTAATTGATGATTAATGATAAACAAGTTAAATACAGGGGCGGAATAAAGTCAAATAGACGTTACAAAAAGCATTTAAATAATGAGTGATTTGAACACCCTATGACTTTCTTGTGAGGTCATAGGAAAGAAGGCGTGGTCTAGAACCTCCACATTTAGCCATGGGCATCATGGGCAAAAAAGAGGTTGAATACCCAAATCCCTGAGTGCTTACCGTAACCATAGACGAAATAAATATCTATTTATTTCGTCTATGCCGTAACACTAATCGCCTACGAGCATCTTATCGAGAAATAGGTCATCCAATCATGGAGACCGGCGCCCTGGGTAATCCGGATCCGAAATGATGGAAATATCTCTCGCACATCTGGCCTGTCATCTAGACCCTTGACACACGGTCTCCAGTAGTCCCAATTTTCGACTGCTGAACAATATCGGGTTGTCAATTCCTCCCGGCTTCTGTATTGAGGTTAATCTGACAGAGCGCGTGGACACCGTTTAGGCGGCCTGCACAGGCCAAACCGGAGCGTTTGAACAGCGTTCAGGCCGCCTGCATAGGCCAAACCAGAAGGCAAGGCCTGTATGTGTGCCTTAATCGGACAAAATAAGATCATCTGTATGAGCCTTTAAAATAAATACAGTTCAAATCTAGTTAACAACCCTCAAATATTTCTCCAGTGAAATGGAAGAAAAGCGAACTGAAATTCTTTATGAAAATTGTATTAAATGTTACATTTAAATTCTGTTTCGTCTTTGAAATTCTTTCGGGTTCTTCGTCCTGATATTTAAATTACCAACTTCTTATAAAATTGTTTAAAAAAAATATTAAGGACGCGCACCCTAACAAAAACTTTCCTTATGACAAAACCAACGACGCATAAAACGGAAGTAAAAAATTCGGATCTATAAAGTCACTGTAATACAATAAACCTCACGAACTAAAAGCTATAAAAAAATTTTCGTGTCGATGGCTGAAAAGTAGGAAAAGCTCTGAAAATATGTTTCTAAAATAAATCAAAACACTAGACGACTTATGAGAAGAAAACTTCATAACAAAGAATAAATCACGCGGAAAAATTCGAAGTTTTCTGCAAAAAGATCCGAATATTACTCCGAGGGTATATAAGTAAATTGAAATTCAAGCACTTGTACATTTAAATTTATTTAAATGGCCCTAAAGGTAATAGCTTACCATTGGCGTAACAATTGATTTTTTGAGAAACCAAACTTGGCAAAAATGTTTTACTCTTTAACAAAAAAGGATAGTTCTGACAACGAGAGCACAAAATATGATAATTTTCTAAAACCCTTATGAATTAACTCAAAATTTGAAACCCTCACTAAGCAAGAAATTTTCTCTCATTCACATTTAAATTTGCATTTTAATCTCCAAGTATCATATACTTACAAAAGTTCGTTACCAAATTACTATTTCCTGTATGAAAATAAGAAAAAAAAAGAATAAGTGGATAAAGAATTGGGTAATAAAAGAATGAAGTTAGCGAAGCGATACATTTTAGTTTTTGGTTCGCAAAATTCATGATTCCTGTACGTCATATAGGGATTGTTGGTAGACAACGCGAATAACTTTTCGAGTCCTAGGTCGGGAATATAATATTCCCATTCGGTTTTTTGTTTCTACGACAGCTGTAATTTGCCCACTGTCAAACTAAGCCCGACATTTACAAATGAACAAGGATATAATCTCGTCATTTTTGGGTATAATCTGACTGAAAAAAAATAATAACACGATGCTTGGTAAAGTAATTGCCAGGAACGTCGAGCAACGTAACACTTTTCCACCTTATTATCCATAAATCGAATTGGAAATGAAGCTGGTGAGGGTTGAGAGCACTAAATTTGTTCCTAATAAAGGTTTCAAGTAGTTTTAAAGGTTAACGAATAAAGCGCTTAGAAAGTGACAGTTTATTTTTTTAAATCGATACCTTTGAATAAACAATGTTTTAGTATACAGGGCGGTCCAACGTAACACATTTGGATTATGACGTGATTCTTAACTTCAGGAACAGTGCAGGCAATACCGTACGGTCGATATAATCGGTGGTGACCACTTACGTTTTTTAATAGATGTAATTTTAAAAGACATTACGCGATGCCATCTCCATCCATTAGACACTGTCCTGGTTACTGATTTCAGGTTCAGATCCACTAAAGTCCAATTCCACAATTATACAGAGTGACTCATTCCTAATATGTGTTCACAAAATTTAGCTAACTATAGCACGGCTTCTATCGAGGCTTCTATTGAGATAAATGCAGAAAACACGTGCCGCTTTAATAGAATAACGTACTTTACTATAATTTGACATAAGCTGACAGAAGCTTTGTAGTAGAAGTGGATCCGAGTACGAACGATTGTTCATAATGCTGTACCGAAAAATCTCGATGCAAGTCTTCATTCTATAAATGACACAACTGTCTACGTTTGTGGACAAATAGTATAGTTGGGTAATTAGATCGATCGAGCGAGTTGGTGGGATCGGCCAACGCTTATTTCGTCGTTTGCCTTAGGGTCGTTTTACATGGACTAAATGCCGTACTATATTCAGAATATTGAATCGGCGTAAGGACCAAAAGCACGGGAATATAAGTTTTAACAAAATAGAAGAAATCACAGTTGTTCTATGGTTCGACGTTAAAAGTACCACATTTAGTCAATGTAAAAGGGCCCTTAGACTAAAGGCTTCTAAATGACGTTTCATTGGGTAACATGATCAAAGAATTTTAGGAGCTGATTTAGAATAGATATGGTAGTAGGTACAGTCAGCCTCACAATTAATGGCCACCCTGGCTATACGTTTAGCATGAATTGTGGATGTAACCATCATAACACCCCATACTTAAATTGAGAGCCAGGGTGGCCAATAATTGTGAGGCTGACTATACATTATTATGGTTGTCCATATTCGCAGCAATATGTGCCACATCCACATCTGAAATGTCTTTATTAGACGCTCAAATTATCCACGTTTAAATGTACAAAAATGTCAGTACTGAACCTGTTTGAGTCGGGGGAGGGGGTTAAATTACTTTTTTACTGTGAGTAAAAACCTTAGAACATAAAGATCCGGAAGGAGGGTAAGCAACCGTTGCATATAAGAGACATTTTAGAAAACCATGGATGACTCATTCATTCCGTCGTTTTTACATTATCAGTGGCTGTCATGATCCTTCCTTATAAGTGGGAGTATAAGTAACCATTTCTATTGGAGAAATTCACCGGAAATCGCTATATTTGAACGTCCATTGCGATCCATATTATTAGCTAAATAGCCCTTTCCTGGTAGAGTAGGAACTATTTCTTTATTCAATGGTAAAAACTCTTAGTTGACCATCTGTAATATCCACGTTCGATTACAGAATTACATTTTCACCAGTGGCGTACATTTCTCCATTAATTTATTAAATAAACTGGATCTATCTCTTAACGATTTTCAATATAAAAAAAGAAATCAATTAAGTATGGTGGAATTGACATGTAGAGCATGTGGCAGTTAGACTAAACCAATTATAAATTAATTTGCAATTCATAATTGGTGGCATCACACGCAAACCTTTTTAACTAAATTAAATATGGATAATTTATAATTTATATAAGAAGACCTAAATGCTTAACCATTTTACAAGATCTTTATAATATTATTATAAAAATGTTTTAAATGAGCAACCAAATGGAAAATTGTTTAAAATAACCGCTTAATTGAAACGTGTTTGCCTTTTTAAACAATTTTTTTGTATAATTATTATTTAATATAAATTAAATAATTTAAAAAGTAACTAGTTACGCCCAATTGCACGCACGTCTTTTTTGAAATTCGCCGCAAAATTTTTTCAGTTATCGCTTCATCTCCACACTTTCGAACTTTAGTTTGGCAATAAATAATAATAATACACATTTGGAACCGCAACAAACGAAACGTCGAATTACATTTGAATATTATAAGCCAAGTGAACTAAATACATTGTTGTGAGTCACAGGATGTAAATTCCGGATTTCCTATACAAACGAACAATTTTTTTTAAATAAAAAAACTTCAAAAATTAGTCTATAGTGAAATGTATTACCTATGCACCTATGATATACAGGGTGAGTCGAAAAAGTATATTATTCAGGATGAATATGCTGGAGCTGGAGGACGTGGCTCAAAGATTCCACACGGTCGCGTTCCTCGCGACAACGTGTGGTTTTGAACGGATTGAAGAGGAGACCAACAGTTGGAAGAAGACTTGACTTCAATCAAATGGCCCAGAACGGGGGGGGGGGTCATATACCTACCAAGGACGAGCGGAGAGTAGAGGTGAGGGCCAATGAACACACCCGTTTCTGTAGAGACTGCAAATAACTGGAACTACGTAGAAAACACGATGTTGGACTCCTCGACGTTGAGATTGAAGTGAATCTATCGGGTACGATTCTTTGGATTTTAGACCGAAGGAAAGATGTGCGCAGATGAACAGGTTCGATTTAGGTGACCGAGATGTTATCGTCTAGGCTTTTTAAAGGTTTTCGGTTACTTTCGAATGCTGTAACGCCAGTAGAAACTTGAGCAGAAGCAGCTTTTGCTGAGATTTCAACGTAGAGACCTTGGGGCGATTTAATGCAGATGAGATAGTCGGATAGTCAACTCAACAGATTCCGGATTGATTAAATAGCAGTCCCGAATATTTGAAGAGATCAGTCGGGCATATCTGTGGTAGAGAGACACTATTGATACAACAAAGTGGTTTCGTGACATTGTCTAACTTTTTTATTTCCGTAGTAGACCTACCTTTACAGATATAACCCCTGGGGTGTAATAATTAGCGTAGTGCTACGCTAAACTTACTCCCCGCCCCTCTCCTGCAAACTTTTAGAAATTGAAAGAAGAGTAAAGGGTAGGTAGCTTAGCGTAGAGTAGTAATACGCTAGTAATTACAGGATCTTCTTTTAGACGAGCAGAGGTCTAATTTTCTTTTAAAATATTAAAAATTATTTTCACGAATTAAAGAGCAAATTTTTAACGTGTGAGACTGATGAAATTTTTCCATGTCAAGAAAAATATCGATTGATTAACTTTAAATTTATTATTCCCACTAGTAAAAATACATAAAATTTATGAAAAATGTATTTTTACGCCCTCCTAAACAATTTCTATAAAAAATTGTAAATTGATTAAAAAAACTCGAGTTTGATTTTATTCAATAATGCCTTTATGAAACATCTGTCACTCTTTATTCGACATTTTATTTTTCATGTACGTAACCCATCAGATATTTTCATAATAAAAGTCAGTCGGTCAACCCTAAAATATCCAATAAATAGTACAAAGGGAAAATATTAAATTAAAATCCATCATGGGAAATTTAATTATCAACTCGTTGTTTTACGTAAAGTTTCTTTGTTTCGAAGCATAATGTCCAAAAGTTTTAAATTTAAAATCCACCAGTATCTAAGTTCAATCTTTGCCTATAAAGTAACTTTTAAATTTTAGCAATAGAGCCACTGGAAAAAATGCCTCCCTTAAACTCGAAAATTGAATGAAAACAAAAATGTTTGATTAAAAGAGCTCAGAGAATTTTAAATGAAGTTTAAGCTCACCAAAATCAGTAGGTATGTGTACACCTAAGTAGTGGGGTATTTACAACCAACCGTATATACGACTTAAACATGAACTATTAGTAGATTTTTATATTAAGGGCGGTATTTATGCCATTAGAAATAAATGGAGTTCAGACACAATTTTATTCCCTATGATCTTTAAAATTAGGGGCTCTTTTGCAAAAATTCAAAAAATATGTTAAAGGTAAAGGTTGGACTTAAGAACTGGTGATTTCATCACTTTCTATCGAAAAAGTGTATTTCTTTTCTAATAAATACCAGTCTTAAAACGAGAAATTACTAGATTTTCACAAGGGAAGCTAACCAAAACTCAATTAGTAAGTTCAGAGCTTTCTGTGAAATGCTTAATTGCTCTTTCATAGAAAATGATGATTATCTAAAGAAAATCCATCTCGTTGGAGTCGCAACCATATTCATGAAAGTTCAGCAGCTGGGTTAAGATCTACATATAACGGCGGATATAATTCGTAATATTCCTGCAAATGCGCATGTCCACGGAAGTGCCAAAACCACACCAAATACGCATAGTATTAACGATAATTATTACATGAAATTTCTGCATCACTGGACACTGGACATTATTACCTCCCTACTATTTGAAAACTTGAATTTAAAAATTCAGAATTTTCGCAATATTTCAAAAAATTATCCCATTGTTCTGCAATACACGAAGTAACAAATTTCAATTAAATTTCTTTAATCTTCATTTCATAGTATGAAAAAGTCGTAATCTTTTTTCAAGTTCGCCTTCTATAAAGCTTCCATCTAGTAAAAAATGTCTTACATTTAATTAAATTACAAAGCGTCAGGATTTGAGGATTTGTGTATCTCAACTCGCCGATTAAGTTGGATGATACCCTTGTAGCTCGCTTTTACTTTTAAAGAAAAAAAAAGGTATTCATGTCATATATTTTTCCATAGAAGTTACATTTCAAACTTGAGCGACTTTCATAAACGTTTTAAACGAATGGATGGGAGTATTAGGATACTTTGAAATATGCAAAGCTATCAAGTTTTCATTAAATTTACTTTTCGAACTAAATTAATCAAGAGCCTTATAGTACCAAACTACCAACTGGAGATTTATTAGATTTGAAAATTTTTCATGTACGCCCATGCTAATGACCAAACAAATTAATATTGAATAAACAGAAAATTTCCATTATTTTATCAAATTTAATCAAATATCCGCATGAAATATTAATGCAAATATATTTTTATTTATAACAAATTTTGAATTATTAAATTTTAGATAAATTCAAAAACCTTTTAAATGAGCTTCGTCGATAATGTAATTATTATGATTGTTATTAAAAAAGTTTACTAGACGTTATTATATTTTTGCTCCAATTAACAAATTGCAATTTAACATTAAAAATAAATAATTCAAGACACGATATAGAATCTTGACCCAAAACAATAAAATATTAATATTTTTTGACCAAACCGCTTAATTTTACATATATATTTTACAACTAAAAACTACAAAACTAGATTTTTTGGTTTAAATTAAAAATAATTCAATAAAAAAAAATTAATTAAATCATATTTTACGTTTTACCATGTTTTACGTACGGAACAATTTGTAAATTGGCTAATTGTTGTTAAGTGGTAGGTATACACATCATACGTCTGGTAGCATAACTCATTTATAATTTAAACAAAAATAGGTCAGTTGGTCGCGCCTAATAATTTTTAAAAATTGTTAGGCTGCCACTGTAAATTAAAGTGATTACTTTCATGATACCTACAGAATGTCCCAAAGAGAAAAAAAATATGCCACTTCGTCAAGACGCGTCAGTTCAGAAACCACTCTGTTACACCCTTAGAATAGAAAGATCCGGAAGAAGGGTTAGCAAACCGTTGCCTATAAGAGAAACAGTCTGAACGTACAGTCAGCCTCACAATTATTGGTCACCCTGGTTATACGACAGGGTGGTTATTAGCCAACAACGGCAAAGGGACAGAAAGGGAGGTTGTTGATTTACTACTTGTTGGCAAAATAAAGTTACCCGTAAATTTAGATAGGAGGTTTTATATAGGTTGCATCCACAATTAGTGCTAGAATTATAGCAGGGTGGCCAATAATTGTGAGGCTGACTGTACTCGCTGAACCAGTTCATAGGCGTGTTTTTCAAAATCACAATTGCATTGAAGAGAAACACCCTTTCTCTAAAAGAATGAGGAGGGGAGAGGGTCAATATTCAATTTATTTAAATACGATTTGAGAAATAGCACAGACAGTAGCATATAGTGTAAGTATACATAGTATTCCATTCCGGTGGATGAAAACCGAACTTGGCCGCGCACGACGCCAGGAGAGGTCAAGTACGGTAGAAGTCGCGCTCGCGCGTCGTTTTGACCCCTCCTGACGTCACTAGGCATTACAAAACCTGCGCAATGGCATACTATGTATACTTATACTATGACACAGACGTCTTTGGGAACTGCTTCAGCACAGTTAGTTTAATTGAATTTAAAATATAATTGCACATGATTACATCTAATATGATTTAAAGCAAAGGGGGCTCTTAAGGAGCTGGACAATAAAGTCATGACTTCGGTGTTTGAAAAGAGGAGGAAAAGGTGTCGTGAAAGGAGCAGTGATTGAGAAATACAACACACGTCAGTCGCTTGGGGGCATTTTAAAGATATTTGTAAACTTTCTACAGTCTCACAAACTTTATTAGCGAGCTCAGAGGGCGTGGCCAGCGCTGTCATAGATTTTGAAGTATGCGGAGAGTTAAAAGTATTTCAGTCGCTAAATTTGACAAGTAACTGTCACTAAAATGCCTTTTAGTGACTTTAATTATGACTGTAACTAACCTGAATTCTTGATTATCGCAGTAACGCAAAATTGGTTGGTGGGGCTGTATGTAAAATCGATAAAACGATCATGTGTTGTTCATGAGCCACCCTGTACGAACCTTTGCATAAATAATGAATTTTATTAACCTTACACAACCGCTGTGACAATTACACGAATTGAAACAACTAAAAAGTAACCCTTTAAAAGTTCCGCGCCGTTGATTGCGAAAACAACAGTCAAAATAAATATTTGTCCACACACTTATCTAAAAAATTTACATCACAAGCACAACTTAATAGGTGTAATATAATTAGTACACACCAGGTGAACTAATGGAAAGCGATATTGAGCACTTTTATTTAATTTCATTGAATGTTAATGTAAATTGAGATGTTTAAACAATACTTTTTTCTATAATTGCAAGGACAAAAAAATTTTTTCTGTTGTTAAAATTATTCAGTTCGGTGGTACGTGTCGTAGAATTTAGACATTGTTAGTTTAGTGTTAAAGTGCACTTTTTTTATTCGATATTGCTCGCAAGAGCTTTAGAGGTAACGTAATTTTTAATTAAAATACACAAAGTCCCTTTAAATCCTTTAAGAGCTTTAACGAAGAGAATAAGAAAATTGATCTAGTTCGTTAAGACCTATGCATCTCGCCCCCATCTCGAGTTGCAACAATTTTCTAATTAAACGCAATAATTTTGTATGTAAGCAAAGCACTTACGTAACGAACGTTAAGTGAAATGGATAAAATAGGAAGTTATCTTATTTACTTAAACAACATGTAATGTAACAAGAACATGCACTATCATTAAATTAATTATTATAATCAGCTCTAAGTTAATTTTATTGACGAGCGACATTAAAAAGATTTCCCTAATGTATAAAGGAGATGACAAATAAAATTGGTACTAAAAGTGCAATAGTTTTAAATAATTTGTACCGGCGCGAAATGTGTTACCGTAAAACTGTTTTATTATGATATAAATTTGAACATTTTGCAATGCCAAAAAATTTGCTAAAAATAGCTCTATTGTAAAAAGGGTAGTCGTGGTGATGTAGTAGTACTGGTATGCGGAGAGAAAGGTCCCAGGTGCAATCCCGGACCTGGCTTATCAACTTTGAGTTGTTCGACGTCAGGGTACACTCGATGTGACGCTACCTTCTGACCACTGATCCCTAAACTTATCCCCTAGCTTTTGATGTTATCCCTTGATCACTGGCTATATCTCCTGGCTCTTGATGCTATCCTCTTCCCCTGGGCCATGATGCTATTTATTGGCCTGTGATACCACTCTTCAGGGCCCTGCTGTTATCCCCTAACTGATGATGTTATCCCCTAACACTGACTACATCTCCTGACCCTTGATACTATCCCCTTTCCTTGGGCCTTGATGCTATTCATTGGCCTGTGATACTATTCTTTAGCCCCTGATGTTATCCCCTAACAAGTGGCCCTATCCCCTAACTCCTTATGTTATCCGCTGAACACTGACTATATCTCCTGGCTCTTGATACTATCCCCTTCCCCTGGACCATGATTCTATTTATTGGCCTGTGATACTATTCTTTAGCCCCTGATGTTATCCCCTAACAACTGGCCCTATCCCCTAACTCCTTATGTTATACCCTGAACACTGACTATATCTCCTGGCTCTTGATACTATCCCCTTCCCCTGGACCATGATTCTATTTATTGGCCTGTGGTACTATTCTTTAGCCACTGTAGTTATTAGGGTTTGCAATCCCGGGATCCCTCCCTATTATTCAATCTCGAAATCCCGATATCCGAGATTGAAAAAATTCAATGGGATTGCAATCCCTAGTTGTTATCCCCTAATCACTGACCCTATCCCCTAACTGCTGATGTTCCCCTGACCACTAACTATATCTCATAGCTCTTAATACTATCCCCTCCCCCTGGGTCCTGATTCTATTCACTGGCCTGTTATACTATTTTTTGGCCCCTGATGTTATCCCCTAACTACCAACCCTATTCCCTAACTGCTGATGTTATTCCCTGACCACTGACTACATCTCCCCGACTCTTGATACTATCACCTTCCCTTGGGCCCTGATGCTTTTCACTGTCCTGTGATACTATTTTTGGCTCCTGATGTTATCTCCTAACCACCGACCCTACCCCTAACTGCTGATGCTATCCGCTGATCACTGACTATATTGCCTGGTTCTTGATCCTAGGTGGGCTATGTCCACCTGAAGACTCGCTCTGCTCACCTCAAATAATTTTGAACATAAAATAATTATATTAAAAATGTTTAGCTAGGTCATAAATATTGAAATTGAAAATTTGACTCGATTTATCAAAATATAAGAATTATTTTACACCCGAGTAAGCGTATTTTTTTATTCATAATTTTATAGCCCTCTCCCGTAATGAAGCTGCCCAAACTTTGCCCACCCAGTATTTTAAGTCTAGCTACGTCCCTTCCCCTTCCCTTGGACCCTGATGCTATTCACTGGTCTGCGATACTACTCCTTGGCCCCTGATTCGTATCCCCTAACCACTGACCCTATCTCCTAACTCTTGATATTATCCCCTATCACCTGCTACCCCTGAAGGCATTTTATAACACTTAAGCTACCCCCAGATCATTGATCTGTTTGAATTGCTTGATAATTTTTAATTCCCAAGTATCTTACATCTTAATGATCATTATCCTAAACACCTCAAATGATTAATTAGCAATTACGTAATTTTTTTAATTAAAAAAAAGTTTATAATGAAATTTAAAAATTGCTTATCGAAACTGAAATAATAAAAAATATAACGGAAAAAAATATATACTAATTACTTCCTCAAAGGCAGGAAGGTAAATTTACTGCAGTTACTGTAAGCGTAACCCGCATTTATTGATGATAACTTCATTTCTTAAATCCAAATCGATACGTAAAATAAGAAAAATAATGCGCCCAAAATTTAATTTAAAATCGAAACTTTCATATCCTTTTAAAAAAACACAAATTTTATACAATAATAATTTTAGATTTTAAAAAATAGAATTGTAAAAATATTCATTTAGTTAAATAAGCAATTTGTTACGAGATTACGAGAGATCGAGAACTTTCTGAAAAATTAACTTGGGGAACGTAACCAATTTGTCTTTTCAATAAGTAAAACGTGGAGTTAAATTTCATTAATTTCCGTATACGTCGAGATTTTGAAAATATTACGTTTTAATTATATTGAAGTTTTTCTTTGCCTAAATTGGCTTTTCATAAGATGCAGTTTGAAAATTTTCTCTACGAAAATAAACTCTCGTTTTATGAGAAAATTAAACCGTTTGAAACGAGTAAAAGTCCTTGCAAACCAAACCGAAATCGTGTCTAATGAAAAAAAACTGAGTGAAAAACAGCAACTTCTATGTTAAGTATAAGATAATGTTATTAACGTAAAAAAGGCGTTAATATTCCAGGACTGGATTGGGAATAAAATTAGTACCGGGAAACTTGATAGTTCGGGCCACTTGGAGGCGGGCCATTGTGTTGTGGGAGGGAGAGATGAAAAATTCTAAATTTTCCGTAATATTCAGTATGTACTTTAATATAAATAAATTTTATACAGGGTGGGTGCTTACTGTGTGGACGGGGGAGGGCTGCTTCTCAACTATTCGAGATATCAAAACCAATTTTGACATGGTAATAAGTGATCATTAGACCTAAACATGTAGAGCTAAAATAATTTAACCT
This sequence comes from Malthinus seriepunctatus, assembly GCA_963924605.1. NCBI lineage: Eukaryota > Metazoa > Arthropoda > Insecta > Coleoptera > Cantharidae > Malthinus > Malthinus seriepunctatus. Next base: position 3,710,617 of record OZ004600.1, read on the forward strand.
GAGGTAAGTTCGCGCAGGTTTGACCACGCCCCTTTAATAATTTAAATACGTTGACTACTGCGTTGGTGGGGATAAATAACAATTTAGGGATCTGCGCACGTTCACAGCTCCTCAGAATAAAATATTTTTGCTCTATGTACCTACCTAAACAGTTAATCCATTTGATCGAAAAAAATAAATGCCAACCGAAACTTGCTTTTTTTAAATAGAACACCCTTTATATTTTTGCATATTCGAATTTCCCTTAATATTTAGAATAAAAAATGTAGAAAACTTTACGTACCTATCGTTAGCCGTTCTGGAGATATTGTTGCTTTAATGCCGAAACCGAGTGAACTTTGGAGCCATGAGGCCAGGGGTGTAATCAGCATTTTTTTAAATCTGTTCCATCGACTATTGATAATAGTCAACTTACAAAATACAAGATAAACTTTTCTAAAATGTGTAAAACTATAGTATAGGGTGATCACTTTACGTGAAATGTACTTTTTCTTAATTTTTTCAAATGGAACACCCTATATATTTTTACAGATTCGAATTAAAGATAAAATGTAGATACTAAAATTGCAAAAATGCACAGAGGGTGTTCTATTTGAAAAATCGTAAAAAAGCCATGTACCTATATATTTTTGCAAATTTAGTATCCATTATCAAAAGTCGGTGGCACAAATAGATTTCAAAAAATCCTGATTACAGCTCTGGTTTCGTGGCTTTAAAGTTGGCTCTCTTTCACCATTAAAATGACAATATCTCCAGAACAGTTAGTGATAGGTACATAAAGGTCTGAACCTTTTTGATTCTAAATGTTACGAGGAATCCGAATATGTACAAATATACAGGGTGTTCCATGAAAAAAACACAAGTTTGGATCGGGATTTTTTTGTAAACCAACCCTAAATATTTAAAAAGAATGTAAGTCCAATGATCGTGTATTACAATACAAATATTACAATTGGTTTTGCTATACCTCTAAGAGTTAAGGAGCAATCCTCCATACCTCTTATGTGATGAAGGTAGCGTAGTCAACAGAGTTTCAAGGCCATAGCACCAAAATTACACTTTTTTTGGGCGTGGAACTGACATTAAAATCTAAAGTCTCTACGGCCGCACCACTAGGTCACTGATGCGATGTAGTAGTATTTAATAAGCTCCATTTATGGAGCTATTCAAATAAAACTCATTTTACGAACATCGACTAAAAATATAAATTACGAAGAAATCCTAAGCAATAAACAAGCATAAAAGAGCATTAAGAATGAAACATTCTAAAATTACTTATCAACCCTTACAAACTCAAAATTCCATTAAAAGTAATGTAAGTTGTACTTACTGTGCAAAATGCATCAAGTAGATGGTGCAAGATAATTAATTTAAAAGTCTTACTAAACATTCGAAATAGTTTTTGACGTTATAGAAACTAAGGAAAACTCTTCGGTAACTTTGTTGGTTGTCTTTAGTAGTTGGAGCTTTGCACAGACGGGAAGCGTTCCTGTCGTTCCTAAAAGACAATGTGTAATTATCGGATAACCATAGACCATTTAAAGTGCAAAACTTGTAAAGACTTTCTACATGAATTATTCCAATTAGGTAATTAAATTTCTATTCAAACATTAAATTGATAAATGATCGACGTAATAAAATAATAACACAAGTTATAATGAATTGAGTATGGCTGTTGTAACCGCAAACAGGTGACTGAATAATAACTGCGAATTTTGAGCAGTTTTTGATGCCTTTCAGAAAACACTTCGTTGCTTTAACGTTTTAAACGCGTAATGCGATTATAATGATTAATGAAGAAGGTTTCCTTGATAGTTAATAATCGAGTTTTCTCTTAAAACTTTAAAATCGTTTTCTTTATGTCTTCCACCCTCTCATACAGACGAATTGACATGACAGACAGACAACCTAGCCGACGACCAAACGGGTGGACAAAAATAGACGGAGACAGACATACAAGTAAAGCCAGATACGAAACGGGTAGACGTACAGTCAGCTTCACATTTAATGGCCACCCTGGCTATACGTTTAGCACTAATTGGGGATGCAACCATCACAACACCCCCTACTTAAATTGAGGGGAAACTAGGGGGAAATAGCCAGAGTGACCAATAATTGTGAGGCTGACTGTACACACGGATATCGACAAAGAGGCAATAACCGATCCGAGCGACACATACAAAACAGACAGACGTACGACCAGATAGACCTACGCGACGGTGACGCACGGATGGGTGGACTAAATAAGAGAAAATCAGGTACGGAAGATACAAAAAAAAGGAACCGTCCTCGGCCTTCTTGACTAATTTTATTTTGATGGTCTAACATTTATGTATATTTGCTTTGAAACTTCTGGAAATTTTATCATTTCCATTGAGCTAACAAATTATTCAACAGTTAAAACGATTTTTTCTGTAGAAATTATAATGTATAACGTTTTGAGCTCGAGTGTTGACATACTTAAGTTCAACTTTGTCAAAAGCTTTATAACAAAGCATTATAAATTGTTCTGAAAGGGCCTGCTTTTAACCCTGCAATTCTGATATCAAAACCCTTACTAAGAAAGAGGCAGAACGATATAACCACCGATATAACGATTAGTGCTTCTCTCGCCCAATATCGCAAAGGTATGCAGAGAGAATTTCAACTGGCAAATTCTAACATGTACAACATTATTTCTACAGATAAAATGGTTTAGTGCCATTCATACTCGAATAATTAATTTTTTTTATATAATTTCGTTTTTAGACTGTAGTTGCATTATGGCTTACTTTAGAAAAAAAATTCTCTGGAAAAATCTTCAGAGGGTCAAAAAAGCTTTCAAACGATACCGAACTTCACTTTTTATCACATCACACTAGGTGTCGCGACGTTCAACTTTTAGTTTTGTTATGAGGACCTATTATCTTTTTAATGAAAAGTACGTTTGGTATCACAATTTAGACAAGCCTACTAAGTAATTTTCGTTAAAAAATTATAGCCCCCCCCTCATAAAAAATTAAAAGTTTAAAGTCGCGACGCCTAGCGTCGATGTGATAAAAAGTCGACTTTGGTATCGTTTGATAGCTTTTTTCACCTCCTGAAAATTTTTCTTGATAATTTTTTTTCTAAAGTAAGCCATTTTGAAACTACAGCCGAAAAATCAAATTGTCAATTTTTAGTTTTTCTGCGATATCTCAAAAATCATTTTGAATTTTGAAGTTTTCTAAACGGCTTCTTAAAGGTCATCAAAATATGCAACTTTTTGCTAATTTAACTAATTTCGTAGGTTTTATTGTTTCCGAGTGTCCAATGTCCGAATGTCCACTTAAAAAAAATCATCCTCAATATCAATTATCTCGAGATATAAAAATAATTGGAAAAACTGAAATTAACTACTGATATAGGCTGAAAGGATAGCACATAGCACCAGCCACACTACCTTCACTAAAATGCTGACCTCACAACAGCAATCATTAACACATTTAAACCCCTACAAACGCTGGAAAAGAGTAATTTATTAAAACGAATTTTCTAAAAGTTTTTTGAACCCTTTCCAATTTTCATCCTCACTGTACTGATAATTAATTGAAATAAAAAATGTGCGATAAGTAAATTAAGGACGCAATTATTAATTGCGTGACAGTTTCGTCGCATTTTCTTGTCGCTTTTCCGCCCTAAATTAATTTTTCTCCTTCTAAAATATTTTAAAACGGTTTAAAAATAATGATCAAACTCTATGAAGCGTTAAAACAAATTAAAGTCTCTCGGTTTATTGTTTATAAACAATAGTACAGATCCCAAAAGCGAATATCGGCATCGACCTGGAAATAAAACATATGTGGCTGAAAATTTGGATTTGGGCATTATTTGATATGTACTACAAGACGCTAAAAAGTTTACCATCGTCAGGGGTGTGCAACATGGGTAGATCCCACCCATATATTCTTTTTAGGGGGCGTTTTTTTAAACCCAATTAGTTTTTGATAAGGACATGGTACTTTATATTTTTGGGGTCGCTGATTACGAATATGATGTCAAAATTGTAGTTTAACAACTACAAACTGTTAAATCAGCTGCCAAAATAATAACATTCTGTTTTTTTAACATTATTTTTCGATTTAGCGGTTACTGTAAATAAGGAGGAATAAAAAAGATAAAAAAAGAGATGTAATTGAAATTTTAAACTAATTTATTTAATTTTTTTTATATAAATTGATGTAGAGGCTATCTAAATGTTCCTTTCATGTTGCTTATGGTACAACTATTGCAAGTACAGAAAATTTCATAGATATATAAATTGTTTAGAATTTAATTCTCTATAAATTGGCCCAAAACAAAATTTCGATTTTTCTATTACACTTCCAGTTACTCTTTTAACAGTTGAGAACACATTTATTCGATGTTGCACACCCCTGAGAGTGGTAAACTTTTTTGCCTCTTTTTCTAGACTTTTAATACTACCTTATTTCAAATTTTCAGCCACATATGTTGTTTTTCCAGTCTGTGGCCTAGAGTGATGTTAAGGCTATATAAATGGTTCTTTTGACGCCTTTACGGAAAAACTATTGCAAGTACAGAAAATTTCATAGATGTATAAGTTGTTTAGAATTGCATTCTCTATAAATTGACTATAACAAAATTTCGATTTTTCTATTACACTTCCAGTTACTCTTTTAACAGTTGAGGACACATTTATTCGATGTTGCACACCCCTGAGAGTGGTAAACTTTTTTGCCTCTTTTTCTAGGCTTTTAATACTACCTTATTTCAAATTTTCAGCCACATATGTTGTTTTTCCAGTCTGTACCTTAGAGTGATGTTAAGGCTATATAAATGGTTCTTTCGACGCGTTTACGGAAAAACTATTGCAAGTACAGAAAATTTCATAGATGTATAAGTTGTTTAGAATTGCATTCTCTATAAATTGACTATAACAAAATTTCGATTTTTCTATTACACTTCCAGTTACTCTTTTAACAGTTGAGGACACATTTATTCGATGTTGCACACCCCTGAGAGTGGTAAACTTTTTTGCCTCTTTTTCTAGGCTTTTAATACTACCTTATTTCAAATTTTTAGCCACATATGTTTTTTTTCCAGTCTGTGGCCTAGAGTAATGTTAAGGCTATATAAATGGTTCTTTTGACGCCTTTACGGAAAAACTATTGCAAGTACAGAAAATTTCATAGATGTATAAGTTGTTTAGAATTGCATTCTCTATAAATTGACTATAACAAAATTTCGATTTTTCTATTACACTTCCAGTTACTCTTTTAACAGTTGAAGGCACATCCACTTGATGTTGCACACCTCTGAGAGTGTTAATCTTTTTTGCCTCTTTTTCTAGGCTTTCAATACAAGCTTATTTTAAATTTTCAGCCACATATGTTGTTTTACGAAATGTAGCTTGTTTTATCCTTTTGTTTAGGATTATCGAAAAAAACAGTTTTTTCGGGGTTCTTTTTTCGGAACAGGTAGTCAGAAATCGATATTTAATATGATGAACTAAAACGTTGAAATATCCTCTTTCATTATCCGTAAACGTTTTTAAGATATAACGTTTATGTAAAAAATGCCGTCAATATTACGATAAAAGTGCCCTTTTTAAGACGCGCGCACTTCATCTTAATTTCATAGAAATTACATGAAGCAGAGTACATTTTTGAATACATCATTTGAAAGCACGTTGAATTACCTACAAAACCGTATATTTATTGTTTTGGAAATTACATTTTTCCATCTTACGCTAGCCTCTTAAAAATTTAATTTCAAGAAAAAAATAAAATTCAAAAAAGTTGAAATATTTAAGGGGTGTTTTTTTAAAACTGAAAATTGTTTTAACATAATTAGTAGCATGATGTCATTACAAATATATTATAGAACATATATCCAGAATATTTTTTAAATTTGAACTCTCTGTAGCTTATGGTACATTAATATGTAAAGAGTCGTCAGAAAAATGAAAAAGAAAACTTCTAGTACAATTTCAGGGATGATGAAAATAAATAAATTAAAAAATAACCCCATCAATTTAAAGCTAAAACCATCTTCTTTCCAAAAATTTACTCGAAATAATGATCTGACAATTCCTTACAAAATGGCAAACATTTTTGTGAGTCACTACGCTGTAAAATTTTCAATTTTCAGATTTCCAACGGTTTATCCCTATTTGTGTTTCATCGCGTTTTTCTGGAAAAGTACTATTGGTACAAAAAATTTTATAGATTCATAAATTGTTCAGAATTACATGCTCTATTAAATAGCTTTATCAGAATTTCAAAATTCTCATTTCTTTTCGAGCTAGTATTCTTTGAATGTTGAGGGCACATTTACTTCATGTTGCACACCCCTAGGAGTGGTAAACTTTTTTGTGTCTTTATGTACACTCTTAAAGCTAGCTAATTGTAAATTTACAGCCACATATGTCGTTTTTCCAGGTTGAAACCGATAGACCCTGTACTACAAGTAAAACGCAAAGATGCAGGCTTACAAATTAAGCTTCGTCTAAAATAAGGTATTTTACTAAAATTACAAGGCGTCTTACTGTAGAAGAAAATTTAATAATGAAAATTATGCACTTCCTCCGAAGTACATTTATATGATTAAGCGGTAGTTTAAATTTGAATTAAAACAGATTTAACATTAAATGTGGAATAATTACAGGAATAGTGCGCTCGAGTGTCTGTGGTGTAGAAATGAGAGTTTTCAGGGTATTTACGAGGGCTTTTCGAAAAGTTCACAACCAGATAATGAAAGACTAATCTTCTTTGTAACACTTCCCAAAGAAGTATTGATGTAACTATGTAGTCGCTGTCTCAAAATTGGCATCCTCTTGGCACCACAATCTTGAGAGATCTGCATAGATTCACGAGGAGCCATCCAAACTAAAAGCAATCAGACTGCTGTATTATGCTGTATCGTACATTAAAAGCATTATGTACTGCAACGCAGATCCCTGATGGCGAGCGGTAGGGATAAGTTCGTGCAGATTTGGCCACGCCCCTTTAATAATTTAAATACGCTTACTACTGCGTTGGTGGGGATAAATACCAATTTAGGTATCTACGCATTCCCACCGCTCGCCAACATAAATCTATCTTGCTACTAAGTTACAACCCCAGGTATAGCAAACTTTTCAAAAAGCCTCCGTATACGATAGTTATAACTTATAAATAGGGAGTTATAATTGGACATCGCGATTAGGAAGTTAATGATAACATGACTTGAAAAAAGTTGTTAGAGATAGTGTGAGCGTATTCTCTCGTTATACGCAATGCGGGTTCTGGTACAATTTGTGTGAAGCGAAGTCCATTATATGCAATGGTTTTGTTTTCAGTTTTCCAATTTTAGAGACAAAAAATGTAATTAAGAGCTGGTTAAAAAGAATTCTGATCTGATAAAAAAATATGCTGTGCGAAATATTTGTAAAACAATTACTGATGAGTTTTAGAATTCAACGCCTACTACTAAAATACAACAGCAATGGCGGAGATTTTCCGAAAGGTGGAAGGTGCTGGATGATAATTTAAAATCTTAGTCTAACAAAGCATTATAAAATAAAAATAAAATTGTTATAAATAATACAAGTGTTCCTTTATAGTTTACAATAGCTAAAAGGCACCTCGACTCACTTTATTAATTTTTTTATATCAATAACATTAAGTACATTAGGTAAATTACTATACACGCCTTGTAGTTTTAGTGCTTTAGTACAATTTAATAGATTTACAAAATAACCTCATGAACAATTTAAGTCGTTAAGCACCTGAGCCAGCTAGAAAATACAACGTCAGTGTAGAAATTAAAATTGTTCAAGTTACTTTAAAAACTAATTCAAAACTCGCTCGAGCTACTCATTTCCCAGCACCAAGAGGTTATCTCTAACGTCTTCTACTTTACAGCCTCAATTACATAAATCGGTTAAAGATGAACTGCTTATCGTTTACCTAATCGGATGTATACGGAGGGCGGTAATCTAATGGCACGTTAATAGAATTTAAAGTTCATATTGAAAAGATAATAAAAAAACACTCTAAATTATTAACTTTAACAAAGTAATGTACAGTGTGTTTCAAGATTAAGTAATAATTTAAAAAAATTATAATTTGATTTCCAAACTGAAAACAAAACTTAAATTGTTCCAACTTTTGCAATGTAATACCCTGTATATTAATACATATTTGGCTTTTCTAGATAATGAAGATCACAAAACATGTAAAGTTAAGTAGGGCTTAAGTTAACCGTTGGTGAGATAGCGCCACTTTAAAGAAATATTAATTTTCAATTTGTAACCGGAAACAAAATTCAAATTTTCTCAACTTTTATCAACGTAACACTCTGTATATTAATGCATATTTGAATCTCCTAGATATTGTAGATCACGAAACATGTAAGGTTAAGTAGAGCTTAAGTTAACCGTTGATGAGATAGAGCCACTTTAAAAAAATATTAATTTTCAAGTTGTTACTGGACACAAAGTTCAAATTTTCTCAACTTTTATCAAAGTAACACGCTGCATATTAATGCATATTTGAATTTCCTAGATAATGTAGATCAAAAAACATGTAAGGTTAAGTAAGACTTAAGTTAACCGTTGGTGAGATAGCGCCACTTTAAAGAAATATTAATTTTCAATTTGAAACTGGAAACAAAACTCAAATTTTCTGAACTGTTATCAAACTAACACCCTGTATATTAATGCATACTTGGCTTTCCTAGATATTGTAGATCAGAAAACATGTAAGGTTAAGTAGGACTTAAGTTAACCGTTGGTGAGATAGTGCCACTTTAAAGAAATATTAATTTTCAATTTGTTCCTGGATACAAAATTCAAATTTTCTGAACTTTTATCAAACTAACACCCTGTATATTAATGCATGTTTGTATTCCCTAGATATTGTAGATCACAAAACATGTGAGGTTAAGCCGGGCTTAAGTTAACCGTTCGTGACAAATCGTCACTTTAATATAGCTTTTTTATGAATTTTTCATTTTCCAAACCGAAAAAAGTACAAATGGAAAGGTTACCGCAATGCTGTTAGAAAAACGAGCATAAATAACGAGAAAAATACTTGAGGGTATAAATTCGTTTAACCTTGAATAAACGAAAAATGTAACCCTTTTTGAGTTTAAAATTAAGTTATTTCCCAGACCTACCCTATGCGTCTCGCATATAGGCGCCACTGCTCTCAACTATTGATCCATTTTGCTCTACGGGACATACGAAACAGCTTAATTTTGTTTATCACGTTTTTTTACCAACTCGAATTACTAATACATCAACTATCATATTTTTAGATAAAATGTATCCTTAATTTTCGATACATTTGGTTTATTGTTAACGAATAATAATTCACACTTTTTGTATGCCTCGCTTGTTTTTACGCTTCGTTAAATCTGCGGTAAAACATAGTGGCAAATTGGTAGGTAATGTTAAAATTGGTACTGCAAACTGCATGGTGAACAAATTTGATAAGCCGAATTATGATTTACACGAGTTTAAAATAAATTTAATTACGAATTCGTGGTTTTTTCGTTCCTTTTGAAACTTTTATTTGATTCCAATTTAGGTAGTCAAAATTCGGTCGTTATAACCGATAGTCGTACTAAGCGGTGTCGTTATAACCGGTTTTGACTGTAATTACAATAGGCGATTTTTGGCCTTTCTGCAGCACCTTCAAATGTATAAAAACTGTCCCAAAGTAGAACCTCCTTTCTCAGGTTTGAAAATTGTGAGAAATGAGATTATTCTCGCATTCGGATTTGCTTTACATAATCCTATACTCCACTTTCCCCCAACTATCAATTTTTTATTTCCATAGTGATATTCCCATTTGGGATATCTCATATGTACGAGAAATAACACATAATGCTTGAAAATTTCGAAATGAATTTATGATAGAATATTTAATATTACTTTCTTACATTTCTCTATTTATTTTTAGTATTTCTTTAAAAATTATTCTTTTGATCTGTCGAAGAAGATTGGAATAAAAATTTATTCAAATATTATAAAAAGAAGTAATGAGAAAACGTATTGAATTATAAAAATCAATATATTTTTTTTAAATAAAATAGGGAGATATTAAATTAAACTCGTACCACAGTTAATTCAACAAAGTTGTGAAAATTGCGAAAACTCCTACCTAATTACAATTTTTGCTCTCATAACAAGCTTTTCAAATGTTTCAACTTTTTTTCAAAAAAAGAAAACATAAAGAACAAGGAAATTAATTTTTATTATAAACAAAACGTTTGTAAAATAAAATTTAAAAAAACTTTTCCTTATTTACAGACAAGAACGTGATCCGTGTCTAAATAATATCAACTTAAATCACAACTTATCATCGCAAGGATTTACCAAAGAAAAGATTCGACACTCTCAACGACCACAACGTCGTTATGGTCTAGATTGCACTTATACTAAAAAATCGCGAAACAAATTGCTCCAGGGAAGTTTGGAAAACGTTTCAAGTAATCCCTTTGGAGAATTCGATACACAACAATCTACCCTTAGACGAAGTAGAAGTCTCGCCATTTCTCGCGAGTCTTTATTTGCAAATTTGGATGTTCCGATATCGACTACAACAAGCAATAGCAACTCGAGACGCCATCAACTTATTCCGAGGGCCAAATTGATAGACCGAAACGGTCTTAAGGACAGGTAATTATTTAACTTTAAATATTTATCGAGTAGAACTAAATAAATAATTAATTGATAGTTGCAACAAAATTTTAGTTTAAAGTGCGGTTTTAAAATATAGGTCATACTCTTTTTATAATTATTTCGATCTAGTAAGCGGATTAATTTAGTAACCTTTTCATTATTAACTCGATTTTTTTTGAGGACGTCTGGCATTTCAACCTAAACATTATAATGCTGTCGGATATCAAACGAAACTATAATTTTATCAATTAAGCTGTCAATTTAATCTGCCAAGGTCCGAGAGCACATCAAAACAAATGAACTTGATTATTTCGTATCATGTTTAGGAAATTAAAAATAAGACCATTGTAGAGAAAAACAACGCGTAACTTGAACCTCGCTTTTAATCAATGTAACACCCTGTATATTTTCACCCATTTGGATTCTCTAACGATCGTAGATAAAAAAACTCGCACCTGACCATAATATAGAGTTATGTATGATATAAGGACGAAAAGCTGAATTTCTCGGACGAATACGTGAAGTTGCTGCAAGAGGCGAAGCCGAGACCAGCAAACGTATGAGTCCGAAAAACATTTTCGTCCGCGTCTTAGAATATTTTTTTATAAAAAATTCTCAAAAATATTAATTATTTTTTTAAATTTCATAATGCCAATCTGTCATTTATTTTAATTAAATTACAGTAGAACCCCGTTATAACGTACCCTCAGGGGCCGAAAAATTTGGCACGTTATAACCGGAAGTTCGTTATAAAAACACAATAAACAAACAAAATATTGAAGTGGGACAAAAAATTTAGTTCGTTATATCCAGAAAAACGTTATAAAGGGGTACTTTATGACGGGGTTCTACTGTATATCAGTCTGTCCATTAACAAATTTTACAAGCTGAAAAAAGTGTTCGTCCTAGGACGAAAAACGTTTCCTAGCAACACAGCAAAAGATAGAACTTCGATGAAAAGGTTTACTTCTCGTCCAAATAACAACCATAAAATGTTACTTTTTGACACAAGTTAATAAAAAAACTTTTTCGTACGCTATTTTTCAGCGCAAGCATATAAAATAAGAAATGTGGTCCCATTTCCGGTTAAATCTGAAGCCAAAGTGTTAAGTGTTTGGTATCACAGGAGAGCTACTTAAACGAGCTTTCAAAATATTAAAAAATATACAGGGTGTTCTATTTAAATTAATGAAGTTGTTTCCATTTCCGGTTAAACCGAAAATCAAAATATGAAGTGTTTGGTATCACGTAACAGCTACTTGTATAAGGTTGCAAAATATTAAAAAATATACAGAGTGTTTCTAAACACTTGTGACATTTTTGTAATTTCCGGTTTAACCGGAAGCGTTTTATTAACCGAAAATAGTGTGAAATAATAGATATTCATGGGATTGCTACATTTACCAATTTTCAAGTTTTCATTTTTATTACAAAGGAAATTACAAATTTTTGAAATTTTGACATTCAAAAAATCATAACTCCGGTCCTAAAAATTTATAATGCAGGTATCCGACTATCAATATTTTCATAAATATTTTGATAAATTTTTTTATTAAACTGGTTTTGACAGTGTGCCACAAAATTATATCTAAATAATTAGACGACTCAAAAGTGGATGCATAAAGTGCTAAAATTGAATTCCGCCATTTTGACCTTTCCAGGAAGCGGCTATTTCAAACTTAAGAAGTTTTAAACAAATAACTAGAATTGGAAGTTTTGAAATGGAATTTTTTACTTGATTTTTCAGATAATAATCAATGCTATTTTGCCAAAAATAGCTGTGGGCAGGTCAAATTAATTGAAATTCGATATTAAGGTGTTGTAGTACCGTCTATAACAGCCGGAAGCACAAATAAAAAGTTCCACGTTAAAGGTTAATTGTCAAACTTAGCTAATCCAAAGCTTTATAGTATTTAGGATAAAATATTGGTCCCATGACATTATCATAAAGTACCACAAAATTTCTAATGGATTTTAAAGCAAATTAGATGTATTCATTACAATTATAATGAGCAAATCTAACCTCACTTTAACCTTCAAAGTGCCTTCAGGATGCTTCACGTTGGAGTTGAGATCAAAAAATGAACACAGCTCAGCAGCTCACACAGCTGTAACTTTTGATCACCATGTAACCAAGCGATAACTACACGCACATTCACTGAGTCCGTCAAAATGGCTGCCCCCATGTTGAGAGATGAAATTTGAATGCACAGTAGAGCAAACCTGGTCTAATTATTTAGATATAAGTCTGTGGGTATACCCAGATGATGACATAATTTTATAAAAATGTTTATAAAAATATTTATGAAAATATTGTCAGTGAGATACCTGCTTAAGAAATAAAATGCGCGTTATTCGACAAAGAATGTGATTTTTGTTACTTTGTTTGTATAGTACCTAAAAGGTATCCTTATTAATATTCAGGATTATTCAATTTTTCTTACTCTTTTCAATTTACTATCCTTATCGAGTTATTAATAGTTAAAGCTACTAAACATAAGACTTACCGAATAACATTAAGTTTGGTTTTGGTACATACCTGAAACAAAAAACATAATTAATATCTTGTTTTTCAGACGGAGTATAAAAGAACGAAATAGTCAAGAAATATATCATTCCAACGATCGTCCAGTGAGGAGAAAAATATCCAACTTTTCATCAGAATTTGGCGGATCTCAAAATCATCAAAACGTTCAAAAAAGCTATCATTCGTCGTCGAGTAGTACTCGCAGGACGTCAATAGAAAACCCCCAATATCATCAATTGAGTGCATTTGCAATATCGAGCAATCCCCATATCGACAGTTTAACATCAAATTACTACAATAAAGTAGGCTTACACGATCGTATTCGCGATACCGGCGAAAGCCATCAGCTCCACATAGATTGCGGTTTAAGCCTTCCAAACTATTATCCAGATAGTAGATGCGAAACGGATATTTCACTTACGGATATCTCAATAATCGATAATATTTCGATAAAAGGAGAAAATCCCAACCAAGATAATCAATCTACAAATAACTTATTTTATAGAGAAACGCCGTCACCGCCGGAGTGCGTTTCCAATATTTTTTATCACGACAATATATCCTTCGGTAAAAATTTATTAGATAGTTTGGAAGGTCCCAAAACAAAGCCACGTACAATAAGACAATACACACCCCAAATTCACGAAAACGACAATTTTTACGGTGGAAAACCAAGAAGTCTGCCAAATTACAGCATTTTATTTAACGAATTGAATATCGAAGAAAGAAAAGAACACATTTACGACACAGTAGAAAAAGCCGAACCACATAAATACGAAGAGTTGGAAGCAAAAATAAGTTTAAATTACTCTCAATCTGATTTTAATTGCGACGACATCAACAGCCAACAAGGTGAAGAGATAGAAAAGTGCACTCGAGAATTTAACGAATTCGAAACTTACTTACAAGAAAATTCAATTTATGACGAAATCGTCGATATACAAAAAGACTCACTTATCGAAATTGAAACGGATAAAGAAATAAAAGAAATTATCAATAAAGAACAAAAAGAAATACTCAAAACGACCGTTCAAGTTCCTGCCGCGAATGGCATTTATTCTGTCGTGAAGAAAAATACGGATGATTTTAAAACTGTCGTGCAAGTGGAACAAAGTAACGAAAAATCGCCCAAAGAGAGCAAAAGGCACAGTCATAATTATTTGAAGGAATTTTTGGAAAGTCAAAAAGGTTCGAAAAAACCTTTACAGAACTTTATTTCGAAGAAAATATCACGCGCATTCGGTGAGGGGAAAAAGAGCCCCACGGAGTCGAATTTGGAAAATAACCAATACCACTCTTTGCCGGATTTGTCTGTAGGTAACAATTTGCGACAGTGCGAAAAAATAGATCGTAAATTGCGCAAGTGCGAGAAAACCGAAAAGTTAGCTACTCCTAGCAATAATAGATTTATTGTAAATATTGGACGCCATTTTGACGTTACTGCCGAAAGTAACATTCCCGTAGACTTCGAAGTTAAAATTTCCAAAATTCCCAAACTGAAAAAGTCGAAAAACAAAAGTAATTCGAAAAGTACCGAAAACAAACACCAATTGTTTATAAACGCAGTTAAAAATTTAAACGAAACGCTCAACGGTTTGAGTTTGGACCAACAGAATAAAGTTGTCGAAGTTACGACGAAAAGCGAGCCCAAATTTAAAAATTCCACCATCAAACGCCTAAGTCAACCCAAACATAGAAAAAATAAAGACGAAAAGCTCGACAAGAGCAAAATTAAACTTTTGCCCAAAATTAACGAAGAGGCGAAAGAAAACGAGTCGTCGCCAAAAATGAATAAAGAGTATCAAAAGAAAATTGGAACTATGCGTAGTTATTGGGGTAAATTGGCAACTCCTGATGTCGACGAAGAGCACGACGAAAGGTGTAAGATTATCGACGTGAAAACGAAAGTCGAAGATGTGATTAGAAAATTCGAGCCACGAGAAGTTAAAGAAGAAAAAATTGAAAGTATCGTTAACACCGTTAAGCAAGTTTTCGAACCCAAAGTTGTGCCGCAAAAAGGAGAAAAGTTATCGCCTTTCGTTAAGGAGAGTTGTGGGCGGTTTGAAAGTTGTGGACGATTCGAACGCACAAATAATTCACAATTTGAAAGTTTGAATCCCAACATTGTCGAAATTATTGAAAAAGAAGAAAAAAAAAACAACACCGACGACGAAAAATACCAAAAAACTTATAAATCCAATTCGCCTTTGGGAAAACATAGAACTGTTGTTAAATCAAAGAGCGCTTCGATCGAACCAGAATTTGATCACGTTCGTTATCGCGTCATGAAATCTGAAATGTTTCAAAAGAATATTTTCGCAAATTGTCAAAAAGAATCGCAATTTAACGGCTTGATGCAATATTTACAAGACTACAGCTTTCAAGAATTACTCATAGACAACAACATCGTAATAATCGAACCTATAAGAAGTAACATTCCCCACGAAACATCCCCTAGTGCCAAAACGCACAACATCACGAATTTCATTCAAAGACAGTACCACTTAAACGGACAAAATCACGAACCTCGTAGAAAATTCTTTTACCATCCCATTCGTGTTAACAAAGAAATGAACGAAGACGAGCTACCTAATCCCGACACTGTAAAACAAGTGAGGTTAATGTTCGAGAGTGGACTAAAAAAATCCAAAAGTACCCAAGAGTTGGATACAATTACGAAAAAAACGGTCCACTATAGAACCGTAGATCCGGACAAAGATATTTGTTCAGGAAGCGACTCCAACTCGAATCCATCCAACTGTTCCGAAGTAGGCGATAACTTGACCGGAGACGAGTTGTGTTGCGAACAACAATACATAAGCGAAGACGTAATGAAAAAAATACGAGAATGTGGGACTTCGGTGACTTATTACGGTGGACGAGTGTTAAATAAAAGGAACTCGAAATCGAATGCCATGACCAAAACTATCATGGATGAGATTAAGGGTGACGTGGGGCGCGGATGCGGTTGTAAAAGTGAAACCAATAAAGAATCTTACCACGGAATTAAATTTAAGCTTTTAAAATCCAACAGTTGTAGTAGTAGATTGGAGTTAGTTGGAACCAAAAATCTCTCTTCTTACAAAAAGAAATTTTTGGAAAAACAAAAGATGTTGATCGATCAAAGAAATCGAGAAAATCAACAAAAGGATAATTTTTTTAACGAAAACGAAGAGAGCGGCGAGAAAAACGACGAGCGAAATGAGAAGGATACGCCGAAAATTATCGCCACTCAAGGGAAGAAAATGATGCAATGGG
Source organism: Malthinus seriepunctatus (assembly GCA_963924605.1). NCBI lineage: Eukaryota > Metazoa > Arthropoda > Insecta > Coleoptera > Cantharidae > Malthinus > Malthinus seriepunctatus. The sequence continues at coordinate 3,727,050 of OZ004600.1, forward strand.
GTAGTGCTCATGAAGAAAAAACTTTCAATAATATTAACTTTAGCAAAACAAATAATAATAATAATAAAACTAATTATGATTATCATAATTACAAACAAGTCAAAGCGAGAACAAAAAAAATTGACGACATGGAATTTGAACCTTACGAAATTGCCGGTAATTAAGCAAAATCGCTCAGAAATAATTTTCAACAACGAAAATGTGGCAGTGAAAAATGCGATTTCTTTTCCTTTAGAGTCGTTTTTCATTAAAAATTTTTATTAAGTTGTAAATGTCTAGTATAATTTAAGTACATTTTATGTTACCTAAAAATTAAGCAAAGTAATTTTTAAAAAGGTGTAAGGATTATAAGCAAATGCAAATAAAACATTCATCTTTCTCATTTTCTTTTCTTTTTATTTTATCTTGATGAAAAGGGGCGCACGAAATCATATTGAAGCTTGGAAATGGAAAAAATGTGTCTCATCATTCTTTAGGTCAAAGGAGCAGCATATTTTAACAAGCTGTGGTCTTCGTTGTAATTAATAAAAAGAGAAACTCGTTATACGCCTAAAAAGTAGGCAACATTACTATCATAGTGCAATATTACAATAATAAGCCATAGGACAGCTAAATGGTCAGCTACTTGTGAGGAACTACACCACGGTTCACTGCCTTCTCGCTTGCCTTAACCAGTCGGCAGGACTGAAGTCATTACACCCCGGAGGCGGAAGGCGAAGCGTCTTTGCAATCGTTAAGCTGGACGCGCATTGAATGGACTCGGCTGGGATCAGCACGGCTCGGCACAGTCAATTTCTTTGCTATAAACTAAAATGTGTTACCACCCTCGTATTGAATAGACTCAGCTCGGATCGGCACAGTTCAGTTTTTGAGTCGATACAATACGCGGGTAACGCATTATAGTGTATTGCAAAGAAATTGACTGTGCCGAGCCGGGCTGATCCGAGCCGAGTCGATTCAAGGTAATTTGCCTGTTCAGATGTGAGAACAGTCCCCCCTTAGCGTTGAGAGAGACAGAAGGAGGATTAGAAATTAATCAGACGTTTTAGGACTGGATTGCTCATCTGTTATCTCATCTGCATGAGCCCCATTTTGCTTCCGTGAACCTTGTCCCAAAGCAGGGGTAAGTCACCGAATGATTTGGTAGCTGCTCCACCACTGATACGTCAGGTGAATGCACCCAATGATTCTAGCTTACGATGTGAGATTTAATTTTACTCTTGGCTTGCAGCTTTGCAGATGTAAGGCAATGTGGCCTATTAGAGTCGGCATTTATGGCAAGCGCAGTAACAGCTCCTAATATGATGTGGTAGTCATCGTCAGAGTTTGTAGTTACGCTACTGCGCATATTCATAGTCCTTCAGCCAATAGAAGTCGTTCATAACTTTTATATTAAATGCAATTACGCCGTGCGCAGGTTTTAAGTAAGCCTTTAAGACCCGCTTGCACCAATTCCCATTAAATCTCAAGTTTACTAAGGGCGGGTTGGGGTTGTACCAAATCAAATTCACGGTATACTTGAGTTCGGTAATCAAGTACAATTATATAACTGTACCATACAGCTCATCATAAACTTACTTTGAACTTGGTTGGTACAACCAGCCCTATAGCTCAACTTGTAGCTAAACTGGCTTAATATTTAAGTGTGCATATTTGCATTCAAGCCAAGCGTATTATTTGTAAAACGGAAAAACTGTCACTTAACAAACTTAGGTTATAGTTAAGAGTTAAGGAAAAATGGTGCAATCGGGCCTTAGTCATATCCGTAAAAGATAAGATGAGTACTTTGCGAGAAGGTTGAAATAAATTTTTGCGATGTAAGTTTATGATCATTTATTAATTGTCACACTGCAGTCCCATTTAGGTAACAATTCCCAAGCCTTCTCGATACAGTCTTATTTTGATGGTTGTCTACGTATTTCGCCTGTCCAAAAAATCCATTAAATTAGAGTGACTTTGGCACGATGTAATCACGATTTTTGGCAGAAAATTTGACACAACCATTTAAAAAAAATAATGTTAATGGCGCTAGGCTAAATTTAAAATTGAAAAATCTTTTTATTTTTCTTTATTTAAATAAATGACCCTGAAAGTAGCAAATTTATACTTTAAAAAATTTCCCTTGGAAGTAAAATTGCATTTAACATATTTTGCTGCAATATGTGCATGTGCAACAGCTTTAGCAAGCCATATTTTTGTGATGTGTGTGGGGGTCATTTTTATCGTAGTAGCGCGCGCCACTGCACTGCCACTGCAAAATAAAAATTAGAAAACGAACGTCTTCATTGCATCTGGGTTTAATTTTAAATTTAAGATTAAACTTTTTGAAAATTTAATTTAATTTTAATAAAACTTTGTCAGCCATATTTATCGCCCACACCTTGAATTTATTTTATTAGTGACGAATATTTCAATAATTTAGGGATAGTATGGTGTCCAACTGTCGAAGCTATTTCTCGCTTTCCGAAATCGAATTTTTGCTTCTCTTGGGACAATTTTATTGAACAAGAGCATCGACAACGATCTTTGATCGAAAATGGCTAAGATCTGGTAAATATAAAATTTTTTAAAGAAAAATTTACTGTTCTGAAAACTTTGTAGTTATAAGCAGCTGTCTCTAGATTCCATACCCCCAGACAGATGATATCTTATGGCCGCGCCACACACACAGGCTTACTTTCCGGTTTGGCCTGTGCGTGTACAGGCTGACCTGTACCGGCCAAACCGGAGCCTGAACGATATCCAGACGCTGCAGTTTGGCCTGTATTACTAAGATGTCCAAACGCTCCGGTGTGGCTTGTACAGGCCGCCTGAAGATATCTAGAGCAAGCAAGGCTGTGTACTTGGTGCCGGCTTTAGGGAGTAATAATTAAGTACATCAGCCCTGGCAGATGACAGATAATCTCTCAAGGCCGCGCCGCACGCACAGGCTTACCTTTCAGTTTGGCTTGTGGGTGTACAGGCTAACCGTGCGGGTCGACCTGCACAGGCGGAATCGGAGCCTAAATGATGTTCAAAACCTCCGGGGTGTCGCCTGTACAGGCCGCCTGAACAATGTCGAGACAATCCGGCAAGCCTGTGTATGTGGTGGGGGCTTTAGCTTGCAATAATTAACTACAGTCCTGGCAGACACCAAACGTAATAAAAACGTATTTTGAAAAGCAACGTGGTATGCGAGGAAGCACTGATAGCAATACGATTCGGATGCTTTTTTCATGATTATAAATTTCTACGATCCAAGAGGTAAAAGTAGAAGTACATGCTTAAATCTTGATAAACGATGGTGTTTGCAGTTTGTACAAACCATCATCCGAATGCGTAACTATTAAAATTAAATTTTAATTTGATTGGAACGTTTTATCCGTATATCGAATTTATTTTCAATCAAATATCGCCGTTTCAATTAAAATTTAGTTCAAAGGACCTCAGAATAACCTTTATACAATATATAACACTGTATAATTAATAATTGATGCAATCGTTAGCATTGCCATCAAGTTTCCTATTAATAATGCGGTAAACATGCTGAAAGCTCGTACGAGTTGCTAATTTTAAATTTTGCGAATAGAATTGCAAATAACCAATGATCGAATATCTCAACTTCGAAACAACCTCAATTTTCTAAAGAACAAACCGGTTCAAACCGTTGAACAGCGTTAAGGCTGCCTGCACATGCCAAACAGGAAGGTAAGGTCTGTGTGTGTGTGGACAGGCCTTAAGAACTTTAAAAACGTATGAAAATCGTGGGAACTTGGATAGATCTCAGACCACCGAGGGAAACGAAAATGCAGATAAGCTAGAGCCAAGCTAACATCCAGCGAGTTTGTCATGGACATCGAACCAACATTTCCCAAATAAGTGCGTTCAAAATGAAACACATTAAAGACTGGAGAAATTCATACGATGCAGAGCACGATATAAATGATATTTCATCTTCAAAATATGCAGAGAGTACAATTTCAGATCCAAAGGGTTGAAGTGGAGGGGAGAATCCTCCTGGCAAAAATAAAATAATCACACGACTCCTTTCGATACTAAAATCTGAGAAAATTATAGAGTGAGACACGAGCGCAGCAAGGACTTTAATGCGTGGTCACGTCGGCACACCGTACCTCGAATTTTCCCTAGCACCGCACTTATAATCGCGCCGAAAAAATAAATAAAGTTTGGGCCCATTCAGGGAACATCTGCGGCTAAGTTATTTACTGTGTTGTGATTGGTCTCTATCGCTCAGCATCTCAGCTGCTAATCTCCCCTGAATGGTAGGTCCTATGTGCGTACTTGTTGTAGACCACCCTGTACCTTTTGGCTGAAGCAATTTAAAACTTTCAACTACACTCATCATTTTTTTTGCGAAGAGAGCACATAATTTTCTCAAAGTAAGAGATTTCATTTAAATTTTAATTATCAGCATAAATTATTTTCGTTCGCAACTCTCTCCCTCATCTTGTTTTCAAGCAATTAAAATTCGTCTTATATTTATAGCTTTAGAACAAAACTTGTTGGAAAAATACTTGAAATTTTAAAGCTGAAGCGAATGATAATATCACCCAAGTAGGCAAATATTTAATTATGTCCATGAGATCCAAAAACGTTTCTAACAACTGAAATAACACTTTGATAAATTAAATCGATTTTACTAGTGCTATTACCACTATCGCATAAATTGGATTTTAAAATGGTGAAAAAGAAGCGGAAGGTATGATCCAGCTCGCGTCACATTTTTAATTTAAATCTAGGAGCTTTAATAAAGTGTCGAGAGAAAAGAGAATACGTAGAATTATTTTTATTTTATTTGTGTTTTTAGGGTGTTCCTTCTGAATGCAAAGTAGTAAGCTAATGCGGGTCAACACATATCGTAACTTTGATAAATGTTTTGTTTACTCTCTTGAGCTGCGGTTACATTACTCATGCGAGTCGATCGAGTCACTTCAATTCATTTTGACGTGAAATCGATTATCGTACGTTTAGACGTTTGATATGAGATAGTATTATAGAGGTTGGTTGGCTGGAGTTGTAAGTATTCAGAGATATTCTTGAAATGGCTACAATTTTTTAGCTGTTGAATTAGGACATTGGTGAAATGTGGATTAATCGTACACGAGAACACCCTATTCAGCATGTCACAAATTCTTCTTCAACCAACAGTTGCTCCATTTTTATTAAATTTAAATTCTTTCCTATCCTTGATGCTTTTCATAAACACTCGAACAGATTTCATTTACTTTTATTATGTAATATCAATATAACGAAACTAAAAACAGTGTCGTAATGAACTCTATTACAGCATTGGATGGTGCAATGAACTCATGAAATGACAAATTGACACTTAAATTCGTAAATTCATTATTATACAGTTTGTATTTTGAAATAATCACCAAACAATTGTCAAAATAAAAGAAACATCAAAAATTCAAAACTTTTGAATATTTTTTAACTTATTTCATGAAAGTAGATAAAAAGTTGTAACTTTATAAATATTATGATAAAATATTCGATGTGTCATCGAACTAGGATACTCGTTTGGCATTCTCGTATTTTAATTGAAGGCATACGAAATCTATAAGTTACTATTTTGAAATACCAATTAATAATTGACTGCAAAAATTGACATTTCAGTTTCAACTTGGATTTGATTCCGCTCCAACGAACAAACGAAATTAATCGAATGAGCTTAGACGTTCAGTTTGAGTTCATATCGAATGACTTTGTGACGTTATGTAACCGGAGTTTTACTTGCACTTGCAAACGAATTTCGGAGTGTAAATTATTAACATCAAAGAATATTTACTGTAGGTAGGTACCTACCTACATTTGAAAATTTTTAATTTTAATTTCTTTTAAAAATTCAAAACTGTTTGCTGAAGGTTTAATTAATTTTTTATAAGAGTCAAAATCTCCATAGAGTGTTAATTTATACCGGATGTCCCAACGATGTCAGCCTCTAATATAAAATTTACAAATCAAATGATATGCATCGAAGTGAAGTTACCCACGAAACTCCAGTTACAAAAAATGATGTGTAAATTCATTGTTTATGCCAAGCAATACGGGTAGGGTAGTCTATCTCACTCTCGACCTCGCAGTTGCACTTTGCGGACAAACAGTAACCACTTCGGGCTGCTTACGAGCATATCTCCTTCAGCCACCTTTATATCTTACACCGTAGTTTTGCCCATGCGCACAGTTTCATTTTAAAACAGTCTACACGTCATTTTTCATAGCTGGGATTTCGTGGATAACTTCACTTCGGTTCTTGGTTCAACTTGGTTCTTTTAGAACTGCACCGTTTAAAAACTATTTTTTATAATTTTGACATATAAAGTGACACTTTTTAGAACTGATTGACGTTATGAAACGTCTTACTTTGTGTAACTAGTTGCACAAAGTAAAATATTGTGCAACTGGTGACGAAAAATGGATTTTACAATTAGTGGAAATGCAATTTTGTGTAACGTCAAACTGACATGAAGTGATAGCAGTCAAGAGACTTGATTTATGTTTTCACAATTTTTATCAATAATATTCTATTTTACTATTACTTTATTCAAAATTAGAAAAAATCTTGTATGTAATACGTTAAGAAATGCAATTTTGTGTAACTTGTGAGCTTTTGCGGAACTCACTGCGTTCGTTCCGCAAAAATCTCACGCGTTACACAAAATTAGGCATTTCGTAACTGATTACATAAATATCATTTTATATACCGGGTGACACAGGGGTTTGGAACACTCTTGTAACTCCGTTATTTATTAACATATCAAAATGAAATTTGGTGTGGATTATACTCACATAAATTGCAATTGTTTTAACTACTTGTGAAAGTTCTGTCACTTCCGATGACACCGGAAATGAAGTAAACTTTTGATTTTTAAATGGAACACCGTATATATTTTTACTTTTTTAAAATCTACATTAAATTTTGAATACAGTAGCATCAAAAAAATTAATTTTATAAGCACAAATAAATTTTTTTTTCAAAAATTACGCTGCTTTCAAGAGTACTGTGATGTGGTATAAAATCATCCGTGAGAGGTACTTGCACTATGAAAATTACTTTTACACCACAAAAGCTGGAAGATGGTGTTGTGGAGGTTTCTGAAGGTAATTTTGTCACACTTCCTTCAATATCTTCATTTTTTCAAATGGCAACATATCGTAACAATTCTACCTCAGATAAAGTATTTTTTTCTAAATACAACGATGGAGTTGTTCCGATATGATGCCATTTGAAAAAATGAAGTTATTGAGGAAAATGTAACTAAATTACTTTCTGAAAGCTCCACAACACCAACCTTCAACTTTTGTGGTGCAAACATAGTACAATTAGCTCTCACCGATGATTTTCTACCACATCACAGCACTCTAGACAACTGATTATTTTTTAAAAAATAAATTTTATTTTGCTTATAAAATTAATTTCTTTGATGCTACTGTATTCAAAATTTAATGTAGGTTTCAAAAAAGTAAAAATATTTATGGTGTTCCATTTAAAAATCAAAAGTTGACTTCATTTCCGGCGTAATCGGAAGTGACAGAATTTTCACAAGTAGTTAAAACAATTGCAATTTATGTGAGTATAATCCACGCCAAATTTCATTTTGATATGTTGACAAATAACGGAGTTATAAGAGTGTTCCAAACCCCTGTGTCACCCGGTATAGGTACAGGGTGTTCCATTTACACTCATGAGTCATAAGTGGTGTTGGACACCCTGTAAGGAAGTTAATTCACGTCGTTTCCACTTTTATGACCTCTAAATCGATTATTAACATTTAATGGCTCGCGTATAACATGAAAGTTGCACAACACAAAGTAGGTTTATATACAGTTGAAACTTCTACTTTTTCAAAGCTCATTGTCGATGACGGTTTTAAAAGTTTCAAAGCAATAGATTACAAAATGTTTGCTATTGTTACAAAATCGTGTACTCAGATAACATATTTAAAGTTTCATTATAAAGCCCTGAGGTTTATCCTGTCGCTTTTGCTATATCGAACTTTTATATATTTTCTGCTTGGGAGATACACTACAAGTTGAACTTTTTGTTAAGCCTTAAAGTCGCATTAAAAATTTACCACGCCAAGTGTTTCAGTAAGTACATAGTAGGTACGCTGAAATCTCGCTAATAGGAGACTTTTCTATTTTTATTTCTCTTTTACAAGAGTTTTAAATCGTAATAAGCGTCGTTTATAATACTCCACTGCATACATACAATAGAACGCTCTTTTAAACTAACATCGGATGTTGTCAAAATTTGGTACATTATATATCCGAAGGACGCATCTAATAAAATGCTACTAACAAATACCTACTAGGAAATTAAATATGAGGTGGGACCACGACTTAGGGTCGTATGACATATCATACAAAATTTTTAATACTCCAAGCATAGCTAAGCTGTAAGACTGGTAATTATTAGAAAAGAAATTCACTTTTCGATAGAAAGTGATGAAAAATAAGCACACGTTGCTGCCATGACAAGACCGATAAATTATTTAATTTTATTAGAAAAGGGAAGGCATACTTCTGAAATTTAAAATTTTTTTGTATTACGTGCTGATTTTATTACATTAAACATTATCAATTTTTTCCTATTTTCCAAGCCTCGTTTCGAAACACAATGCCCCAAAAATTGAAATTTCAAAACCACCCTTAGTTCAACCTTTACCTTTAACATATTGTCACGACTGGGGGTTAGTCATGACCTCTGGAGTCCATGCTCTCCAGAGGTCATAACTAACCCCCAGTCGTGACATATGGTGGAGGCGAAGGGCAGGAAAAATTGCTAAAACTGACAATTTATGCTTTATCTCACATTCTTCCAATACCTGACAATAGTCACGTACTGTAAACTCTGTGTACTGACAAAAAATACTCTGTATTTTTTTTAATTTTTGCAATAGAGCCCCTAATTTTAAAGATTTAAGGAAATAAAAATTTGTCTGAACCCCATTTATTTCTAATATCATACATGCCGCCCTTAAAGTCGTATGCTAGAAATTTCTACGAACGGCTTTAAAGTTTATAATTCCCATAAAAAATGCTTTTGCGTCAATTCAGTAATCAGTACTAAAAATTTAGTATGACATTTAGCACATCATATACGACCCTTATATTAGAATAGTTGAGTTTTAAACAAGTAGAGCATATGGTATAGCGTAAAAATAAATAAATGGTTTTCATGACTTTCGACTCTTTAAGTACTTTGAATTGTCGTGGCTGTCAAAAATAGAAGCGGGCTTCCAAGTGACTGACATGTCAAATCAAATCGACTCAAAGGTCAAAACCGCCGAAGAGCATACAAAGCTGCCGTTTTAGACTAGCCTGTGGTTAGAATTAAACCGCTATTAGGGCTAACAACCCTTGGAACAAACCGGTCAATAAGGCGTAAGTCATAAAGTGCTACAGGGAACATCAACTTGATGTAATGAGACACCTAAGAAGTTTCGTATACAGTGTAGGTACGAAATCGCTGTCGCAATAATAATTTCCATTTGTAACACACTGCGAAACATTTGTCCACAAACCATCAAAATGAAAAATGTTTTTTGAGCCATTTTCATAAACAAGCTCACTTAGCCCCTTTTTCAACATTAAACAAATCAATAATTCTTAGTACAACACGGCACCACCGTTTCCCAACTTTTAGTTAACAAACAAAACCTCAAAAAAACTATATCCGAAGCTCGCTCAAAATAGAATTTCTCAACTATTAAGCTATTTCCTTTTAAGTCGCCAGTTGTGTTAATCAAATTTCATTACTAATATGTTTTGAGAACGATTCTACGCTACTTTAATACATTCTATGTGTAAAGCTTAAGCTAACTTGTGACTTTCTTAATTATACATTAGGACAAGACTGCCATTATTATTCAAATCGTAATCAAAACAAGTTACAAGAACTTTGTAGTTGTAGCAAACTTTTCATCTAAAGAAGTTGTAGTTAATAATTCACGTTGTAGTTGTAAGTTAAAAAGAAGAGTTTTCCCTATAGGCGTTAAATTATAAAATAAATATGTGTCGCATAAAACGTTAATTTGTCAGAATTAGTGAAGGGTCGTAGGCGTAAATGGCGCAACATTTCAATTTATACGTCTCGAAAATGATCAACTTTTATCAGATTTCCTCACTTTTCACTAACCACATTCGTCTTCCTTTTCGTTTTTGTTCTATCTAGAGATTACGATCCCCACAAGAAACTACATAATAGTAATAAGGTGACATGACATGTGTGTTATATCATATAAGTTGTGTTCTTGTACTGTAGTTTTAGTACCTTACTCACATCCTAAACCTCATTTGAATTTTGATAACTGTGCAACAGTGTATACGAGACCAAGCATCTACGGGGCGTGATCATTTATTAATTGAAATTGTTGTAAAAGTAAAATTGTTAAAGAATGGAAAGAGAGATGTATTTAGTAGCCGTTAGAAAATCCCATAATGCCTTTATTAATGTACGAAAAACGTAATACACGTGATTGAAAAAAATCAGACCACACGGGAGTTTTTCTAAACATTTGGTATTGCTACACCCTGTGCACCGAATAGATGCACCTAAGCCACTCCTTGCAAATTTCCATCAGATAAGGTTGACGCATGTCAATTCTTGTGTCACTGTTGTTAGCCGGATTTTCAATTTTCGACCAATAAAAAATTATATTCTAATATCGTGCGCATTTTGTGGGAGTGGCTTAGCTGTATCTGTTTGATGGACAGAGACTAGGTGCCTTTTTGAACTGGAAAAAACTACTTGTGCTATTTTGAGATTTTTTAATGAAAAATTCAAAAAGAGCGTTTCTGTTGAGGAAAATGAAGCCCTTTCAAGTAATGATACTGTATATTTTACATAATATAGCACCATAGCTATCGATCAACTGGCACGCAACCAAACTTTAAAAAAACTTCAATGATAAATGACTTGATGAATTTTTTAGGCTAATTATAAAACTTGCTGATTTCGACTTTTGTTTTAAAAAAATATCGTAAGAAAATAATTACCCATAATACGCATGCTGAAAAAATTTATTACGATGCAATGCTACACGTACAGACGGTGGATCCATAATTCATATGTGGAAGTTGCATCGAAAATTAACCACCCTTGATGAGCCATATAGAAATCACTTGACGACAAAGAAGTTGAGCTAGATCCACACTGATCATCAATCACAACAATCAATTATTTCCCACACATTCAATTACCAGCAGTTCTTAAACTTATTTTACTCACAATACTTTTTCCAAAAGATAACACCTCCCCCCCCCCACTGGCCGTTCGTCTCTCTTCGCAGAATTTTAAGCCACTCGCTCAGCGGTCACTACCCACAGTTTATGAACCAGTGGTCTATAGATACTAAATATTTATTAGTGGTAGAAAATACAAACAAACTGACATAGGCAAATGAGAAAAATTCAAAAAGACATGGAGAAGTTTAAGCAGGTCTTAAGACCCACACACACAGACTTACCTTCCGGTTTGCCTGTGCAGGCGTTCTGAACACTGTCCAGACGCTCCAGTTTGGCAGGTCGCACAGGCTAAACCGGAGAGTGTAGGCGACGTTCAGGTGGCCTGCACAGGCCAAACCGGAGCGCCTGGACAGCATTCCGACCTTACCGGAAGGTAAGGACTGTGTGTGTAGACCATTGCTGAAATAGTGAAATGCGTGAAAACGATTCCGCTGAGACACTGATGGCTGTTGCTCGACTTTGCGACTCTGATGCTTTATAGTAATCAAAATACCTGCAATTTCATCACCCAGTATACATCGTATTCGTGTGGTGTCATTTATCAAATTTAATTGAAGTTTAGAAACGCATAAAGTAATGAACGAATAAATTAAAAACGTCGTTTAAAATTAGCCTCATTAGTAGACGAGTGTCAAACTATAAAAAATCGTATTTGTTAGTTTTGCATTAATCAGTTTGAAATAGCCAATTATATAGGAATAATTGACAATCTAACTTACAAGGTGTCACCGGCGCTTAAATTCAACAATAACATGGCAATTATACGTCGCTTATAGAGTAAATTTGCACTTCGTACATAGAATTGCGGGTGGAAATGTAAATGAACTTGGAATATTGTAAAAGCAAAGCAGTCAACTTGTCTCTAAACTTAAACTTGCCAAAAACCATAAATATTAGGGCTGAACATGAGCCCAACTTTCAAATTATTCTGAAACTAATTACCTTCAGAAGAGTTGTTGGAAAAATCCGGAGAAGCTTTCGAAATCTAATTTGTTATTCTAATCTTACCGTATCTAATTCAAAAAATAACAAAAAAATACGTGTAGCGAGTAAGTAAAGATTTAAATAAAACAAGAAGCTTTGAGCGTCGAAGAAAATTATTATTTCGTCATGAAAGCACTTTAAAACATAAAGATTTAGAAATACGAAAAAGAAAAACTAAGAACAAGGACGTGGAAAGTAAATAAAAATTAAAAGCGATAAATAATAAGGATTATAACTTTTACAAAACAGCCCGTGAAAATAAAATGGATAATATTCGTCAGAGGGTTGTTTTATTAAGTCCTTTTGGTTGAGGAGAGAGTAATGGAAGAATTTCGATGGCAAGACTAATTTTAGCTACTCGATCTTATGTTTTGAAATTAATGGATAGACCTGCCTGGTGTCGTTTATCTATCTTGGGTGTTGTGTACAGCTTGCAACTTTGTAGACGAATTAAAGTGGTAAAATATTAAATTCAAACTTTTAGAGAGGATTTTCTATAACTTTGCATAAACTTCAAGAATCCATATATTTAAAACGCGAAGCCTTTTCTTTTCCGCTAATTTTAGCGTACTTCTACTGGACCGATTTTGATGATCTTTTTTTTAAATTGAAGCTCTTGACCCAGAGATATGTTACCACTAATTTTTTTCTCAAAATTATTAATTTCATACATTGTTTTATATTGTATAATATACATAATACAATAATCAATTTTATAATTTAAAATAATCCAATTTTAAAAATTATAAATGAGAATAAATGTAGATAGTATTTGGTTTTATACGATAAGGCACACATTATACATTTGGTCGTGGTAATAAAATTTTCAATACTTTTATTCGACCAGTACGTTTCTAATACGCGATATGGTCAGGTTGGTGCGTGCATTTTTAATTACGTTTCGTGCTTTTGTGAATTTTGGATTTTTGAGACGGTTTTTTATGTTACCCTCTTTGGCTTAGTTATCTTTAAGGTTAGTTTTCTTATTTTTTTATAAAATAGGCATAGCTCATTCATTATCTTCAAAATTTTGGTCGATTTCGACGGGGGTGACCGCTATTATAATAATTTTTGAAAATTTCTTTTTTCTAACACAGTCTTCTCTACAACTACTTCGTCGAATTTCGACGGGGGTGCCCGCTCGTTTAACTTTTACATAGTTTCAGCATGTCTATACAAACATACAGGATGACACGAATCAAAGAAATATCACCAAAAAATAATGTTATGTCGATGTTTAACGTGGAAAACTGAAGGCAAAAGATTAATCGAAGTGACTCTGAAATCTGCTACGCACAACGCACACTGAGAAAAATTTTTAAAGCCTGTAGAAGCGCCCAGGCTAGTGTTTCCCAACGTGGAACTCACGCCCCACGGGGGGACAATTTGATTGTTAAGAGGGGGAATTTGAAAATGGACTCGTCCACAGTTTAAGTTAACCGTATGGCGACTCTCAATGGCTACTCGAGTTTTTCAGTGAAAAATTCAATTTTTGAACATTAAAAATTATGCATAAATGTTACATAAGGAGCGGTATAAGAATTTTAGAAAGGTTTAGGTGGGACATGGCACAAAAAAAGTTGGAAAACACTGGTCCAGGCATACTGGGTGTCCCACTTAGCATGCTCACCATGGGGATCTCGTAATCTGTAAGAGATACGAAGTTGGTTAAATGACACCAAATGTAGCCTCTTTCATAGCCAACTCGATCGTACTTTTGTTTTTTGAAAAATATTATTAGCACTCTAGATATTTACAAAAAACTGAAAAAGTTCATTTTCTTTAAATGCCTATAACTTTTTTATAATATCAAGATAATTTTAATTTAAAAAAAAAAGATAATAGGCACTACTAAAACCTATAAATCTAATATACAAAAGAATTTTTTTATAAGGCCGTTTTGGAGATATGATGCAAAGTTATATTTTTTTAAATCCAAACGTAGTATTAATATTATGTTATTGCTTATCTAATATTTTTCTCTTTTCAAAAATATAAGGGTTGATAGGCTTATGCCCGTTTTCACCGACGGTTCCTAAGCAATTGCCTACGTAAGAACTACCTAACGCTAAGACAACTTCTAACCCGAGGCAAAAAAATTAATAACCATTACGATATCGCTATATGAATACCTTTGTTTATCTTATTTAGGAACCCTGGTGCGCGTGGTAAAACGTGGTGAAGAGCAATTTGAACTTAAAAAATGCTAATGTCAGATTAAGCAATGCATAACTTTAAGAATCGTCGGTGAAAACGGGCATTAATTTTTCAAATTCTTGTTTGGTAACATAAAATTAAATAATAAATTTGTTATTTAATGTTAAAGATATTTTTTTTAATCAAATATCCCTTGAAACAATCGAATAAAAAAAACAATTGAAATTAAACATAAGAATATCAAAAAAATAGTAAAAAATTCATAAAGAAGTACTAAAAAATAAAAAAAAATTTAAAAATTTAAAAACGTATATTTTTGAAAAGAGAAAGAAATTAACTTTGCAACAACATAAAATTGAGGTTAGGTTTGCATTTAAAAAAATGTAACTTTGCATCATATCTCCAAAACGACCTTATAAAAAAATTCTTTTGTTTATTAAATTTATTAGTTTTAGTAGTGCCTATTATCCTTTTTTAGAAAATTGAAATTATTTTGATTAATAAAAAAGTTATAGGCATTTAAAGAAAATCAACTTTTCAGTTTTTTGTAAATATCTAGAGTGCTAATAATATTTTTCAAAAAACAAAAGTAGGATCGAGTTGGCCATGAAAGAGGCTACATTTGGTGTCATTTAACCGACTTCGTATCTCTTACAATTTACGAGATCCACATGGTGAGCATGCTAAGTGGGACACCCTGTATACAAGAGAACAAGGTAGCAGAAGGTGGCAAAAATATCATGTGTGGTTTAACGTCTGGTATTAGCTCTGAGCCTGTAGAAGCGTCCAGGCTAGTGTTTCACTACGTAACGTGGGACCCACGCCTCACAAGGGGACAATTTGATTGTTAAGAGGGGGAATTTGAAAATGGACTCGTCCACAGTTTAAGGTAACCGTATGGCGACTCTCAATGGCTACTAATTGTTACATAAGGAGCGGTATAAGAATTTTAGAAAGGCTTAGGTGGGGCATGGCACAAAAAGGGTTGGAAAACACTGGTCCAGGCATATACAAGAGAACAAGGTAGCAAAAGGTAGCAAAAATATCATGTGTGGTTTAACGTCTGGTATTAGCTCTGAGCCTGTATAGAAGCGTCCAGGCTAGTTTTTCACAACGTAACGTGGGACGCCTCACAAGGGGACAATTTGATTGTTAAGAAGAGGAATTTGAAAATGGACTCGTCCACAGTTTAAGTTAACCGTATGGCGACTATCAATCGCTACTCGAGTTTCTTCAGTATGAAAAATTAATTTTTTGAACATTAAAAATTATGTAGAAATGTTACATAGGGGGCACAACAATTTTAGAAAGTCTTCGGTGGGGCGTGGCACAAAAAAGGTTAGGAGACACTGGTCCAGGCGTATAAAAGAGAGCAACAAGGTAGCAGAAGGTAGCAAAAATATCGTGTGTGGTTTGACATCTGGTATTAGCTCTGAAAAACTCAATTAATCATATGTGGCACCAGTTTTCATCGAAGACGTCTATTAATTTATAATGTTTAATGAAAATATGAAAAACCAATAAAATTGAACTCGAATTTGTTTTTTGAGCCCATTCCACCTCAAATTTAGAATTGAAAACTGTCTCGGTCGTTTGTAATCACTGTTTGTAATTGACTAAATCCAACCAAGATGGATGTCGTCGTAAAATATCGAAAATTAGTTCATCATGTAAAATTATCCAATTTTCAACTTGAATAACCTTTATGCGAAAGTTAGATTTTTCAAAAGATTCCGTCAAAATCATCATCGTTTACTAAAAAGAAAGCAAAACGTAATAATTTGGCTAAAGCCCTTTATCTACACATTTTTTGAGACATTGATTGATGATATCGATAAACTTAATGCTATTCTTCCTTAAAATAATCACAGTCGTACAGAGCTACACCTACAGAAATCCAATTTACTTATAAAGCTTTCAACACCTAAAGATATCAATTTTCATTAAAATAAAAAGATATTTAAAATTTAAATTTTATATCAAAAGGTATTTTTTAAAATGAGATAAAATTGTAATTGAAAGCTATTTTAAAACCAGTAAATTTAAATCCTCATTAAAACACTTCGGAAAATAAACTTGCGCAACTTTGGATAATTATACCATGATATAGTTCAAAATATCATGCAAGGAGAGGGAAAAGGATTAAGTTGAAAATTTACCACACCTCTAATCGTTAATAAAGGTTATAAAGTTAAAGATAAGCTCGAACTTTGTGAGAACGCAATTCTAATTAAAGTCTTGGTCATTATTAGCGTGTGGTCAATATTGTGAAAATTTGTTCGGAATTGCTTCAAGACAAGACATTACGAGAAGGCGACGATTTGTCATTCCACTATCAAGGGATGAAAGTGCATTTTACCGGTCGCGCTTGACTTCTTTAAGAGTTTGCAATATTAAGCCGAGTTGACACTTTGCCGTGATGCACATTCTTAAGCTGCGCTTTGAATAAATTGTAGCGTTCCGCTTGTCCCTTCATTTCCGTGAAGTGTTTACACTTTAAATTCGTTGGGTCGTGAAAATGTCTTCTTTTGTACAATAAGAAGCTTGTGATAAGCCAAACATTAGAAGGGAAATTTTGAAATATACCTAAAAAAGAGTAAGAATGACGTTGAGAACGAAAGAATGGGTTTTAGACAGAAATGAAACTGAAGCATTTTTTATTTTGTGGAATATTCAAGAAATTGCATAAATCTGCCCTTTGGAATAGTTTAGAAAAAGAAACAAAAAACTGAAAGCTCCAAACAGTCTAAGGCCCAAGTATTAAATTACAATTTTTCCTTATGATTCTGTTTGCCCATGTTATCAATGAACTTTGCCCCCTTCCTTCTAGTAAATACTATTTTCTAAAACGACATCTCCGAAAGTTTCACATTTAGCTCTTACTCTAACCCTAAAATTAGAACCATCCCTATTTTAAACAGACTAGATCATAAGAAGGGCGCTACCTTCTCTATGTCCGTCTCTGTCTATTTATGCCCCTTTTATCTATGAATATCATTTGTCAATCTCACCTGTCAGTCTCATATTATGTCATATCTCATCTGTAAATTATATCCATTATTTTATCTCAGCTGTCAATCGCTTCTGTCATTTAACTAACAATCTCATCCGTCTCTCATCCTATCTGTCAAACGCATCTGTGAGATGAGATAACAGGTTTAATGACAGATGGGATGACAGATGAAATGATAGATGGAATAACAGATGAAATGACATATTCTATGGCAGATAGATGGAATGACAGATGACCCCCTGACAGTAAATGACATAACATGACATATAACCCCCCCCATGGTGATAGATTAACATTTGACATATAGTAACTACGGTGACAGATTACTCCCACTTCCTATCTCTCTAAACCAATCCCTGAAATTGATAGATAACTCCACTTGACATATGAAATGACAGATGAAATTAACATATGGTGACAGATGACCTTGACATATGTAGGGTGACTGATGAACCCCCCTCTGACATTGACATATGGTAACTACGGTTAGATTGACATGGTAACTATATGGTGACAGCCCACTCTCCATTTCGCTAAACCAATTCCTATCTTACTCCCCCCACATTCTCTATCTTTTTCTTTTATATCTCTGTCTCTTTCTAACTTTAATGCGCATTTCCGATGATCCATGTGTTTTTTATTGTGTGAAGTATTACTTCTTTCAAGGTGCTAAATTAACGCTCCCTCTCCCTCCAATTCAAAATCAAGTCCTGCATTCTACTCAGCTAGTAACTCGTTGTCAACATTACAAATATCCGTGAATAATGAATTATTTGGAAATTTATTCTGAACTTTGACCAGAAAATGCAAAGTTTCAACACCTCTCGTTTTCGTTTTAAGAGAAAATGCTCCAATTAAGTAATGTGAAAAAAACACACTTGGAAGCTGACCATAAAAAATTGCAGAAAATTTAGAATTCCAAAATCCGACTTGCTCTACATTTAACAAACTTCAATAACGCTTTTAGCAAATAAGCGTTGAGACTTTGACTGTAAAAGGCATGGAGATGGCCGTTTTTACTTGATGACAAGTCGATGAGGAGTGTACTCTTTCTTAAGTGTGAAGCCTGCGCCACACATAGGCTTGTCTTCCGGTTTGGCCTGTGCACTGTGCAGGCCGCGTGCACATGGCCCATGGTAAAAGGCATGGAAAAAATAAAAAACAACTAGACCGAGTGGTCACAAAATGACCAAATGGATTTTTTGAAATCTAACGTTTCTTTCAGGCCCCAGTGGGCACAGAAGTGAAAACTTAAACGTGGACGTCTATTTGCCTAGTGCTGATGTATCAAAAAGAAGAACGCGCACCTGAGACTTCCAAAGTACATGTGATATGATGCTCCAAGTATATGTCTTTCTGCACACTTTTGTAAAGAAGACACCAAATGTTCACTTCCTGAACCTAAAAAATTGAAAACCACTGCTCTAACCGATGAGACGCGTATACAGTGTACAGTCAGCCTCATAATTATTGGCCACTCTGGCTATACGCCAGGGTGGTTATTAGCCAACAACGACAAGAAGACAGAAGGGAAGGTTGTTGATTTACAACTTGTTGGCAAAATAAAGTTTCCCCTTAATTCAAGTAGGGGGTGTTATGGTGGTTGCATCCATAATTAGTGCAAACGTATAGCCAGGGTGGCCATTAAATGTGAGGCTGACTGTACATATATTAAAAAAAGTAATTGAAAGGAAATAAACAAGTTCACATTTGCATTATTAATCCACTTATAAAATCGACAATAGTTTTGGAGAATGCGCCGTAGAAGGTTTTTTAAATCCCGCCTTCGCTTTCTTTAGTCGTCTTAAGAGTTGTTATGAGTTAGTATGTTTGGGAGTTATTTTTAGATTTAATTAACTGACTCGATTTAACGTTAAAAAATTTTTTTTTTTACTATATACGCTGCAGCGGTGCAAAACATTTTGTATCTGAAAAAGTTTTAAATAAAAACAATTCATTTAATGATTGTTGTAATCACGGCGAAGTATGTTTGCAAGCTTTACCTGTTTTCCCCCCTGTTTTAAAATCATTATTTAAAGGTTCACATCCAAAATCGAAACAATTTTTTGAACATATTCGAAGTTATAATAACTCATTTTCTTTTGCATCGTTTAATGCAAACTTGATGACTTTTAATAATACACGGAAAGGTCCGTTTTGTTTTAAAATACAGGGTCAAATATATTATCAAATTAATACAGCACTTTATCCATCATGTGATGAGATGCCAACCTATGGTCAACTTTTTATTGTAGATTCCCAAGAATCAGTAGAATTTCGTTTAAATCATAATACTGAATGTGACAAAGAAGTTATGAACATAATTGAAGATTTGATGCGTGAACATAATTTATTTGCACAATCTTATCAAATGATGAGCGAAGAATTGGCTAATCAACGTCTCACTAATTCAAATAATGCAAATGAAGACCCTGAATTGCACCTTTTATTTACAATGAAACCTGGAATGGACCGAAATCGTTATAACTTTCAAAGAGTAAATGAAGTTGCCGCTGTATTTTCCACAACTGCTGATGGAGATATTCCAGAATCGTACGTAACAATTCGAAACAAAAGTGATAAATCATTGCAGTTTGTTAGTACAATGGATGGTAACGTAGAACCTTGGATTTATCCTCTATTTTATCCATACGGCACTCTTGGATGGCACAGAGATTTGCGTTGTACTACAAAAAACAAACGAATTACTCGAGCATGTTATATTAAGTACACAATGGCTATTCGCGAAGACACAAATGTTTTTTTGATGGGACGGCGATTGTTTCAACAATGGATAGTCGATAGTTACGTCAAAATTGAAAAAGATAGGTTAACTTTTTGTAGAAATAATCAAAAGAAATTACGTGCGGAATCTTATCAAGGGTTAATTGATCATCTAGAATTAAGAGCACAAAAGAATCATCAAAGTATTGGAAAAATTGTAATTTTACCATCATCATTTCAAGGTTCGCCGCGAAATATGTTACAAAATTACCAAGATGCTATGGCAATTGTAAGAAAATTCGGTAAACCAGATTTATTTATTACAATCACTTGTAACCCCAAATGGAAAGAGATTTCTGAGAACTTAATGGAAGGCCAAACTGCTTCAGATCGACCTGATCTGGTAGCTCGAGTATTTAATCTCAAAAAAAAATTTCTCATTGATTTGATAGTAAATAAAAACTTTTTTGGCAAAGTACAAGCGTATGTTTATGTGATTGAATTTCAAAAACGGGGTTTACCGCATGCGCACACATGTTATTAACTTTAAAACAGTCTCACAAAATAACTACTTCAGAAGTAGTTGACCGATACATATCTGCAGAAATACCAAACCCGGAAATAGATTCTATACTACATGCTATTGTTTTAAGAAACATGGTTCACGGTCCATGTGGAAATTGGTGTTTAACAGAACAGAAAGTATGTTCAAAGAATTTTTCTAAAACATATAATGAAGTAACAACTCTGGATGAACAAGGGTATCCAAATTATCGACGTAGAAATACTGGACTTTTTTATAAGCGTTCTGATGGTTATGTTTGTGACAATAAATATGTTGTGCCTTACAATCCACATCTTCTCAAAGTGTTTAATTGTCATATTAATGTTGAAGTGGTTTCTAGCATTAAGTCTGTCAAATATTTGTATAAGTACATTTACAAAGGGCACGACGCTGCAGGAATAAAAATTAGCGAATCAACTAATGAAACTATTGAACACGATGAACTTGGTAGTTTTATCGAAACAAGATACGTTGGTCCGGTAGAAGCTGCTTGGAGAATATTAAATAAACCTTTACAAGATAAGAGCCACTCCATTACTAGACTACCAGTGCATTTACCAAATCAACAAAATGTTATTGTTAGTGATGATTGTGATGAAAGTGAAATCAGAAATGCATTAGAAAAACAAACAATGCTTCTAGATTATTTTGCACTAAATGTAAGAGACCATGAAGCTAGAGGGAACCCAACATAAGGTGAATCCACCACGTGATGACCGTTAAAGTTGCGCAGTAGATTAATGCGGTCGTTGCTTAGAAACGAACGTAGACAGTGCCGTCGTATAATTATTACATTACTTTGGTTTGGTTGAAGCAAAATAATTACAAGCATTTTAAAAATTGTGAAGATCTCATTCACAAAGTATTAAACCAGTAATTAATTATTAATAGTACTTCAAATAAAAATTTAAATTAAGTAATTATTTTAAATTTTGACAACTTTTAAAAATAATTTTTTTTGACAGAAGAAATAACTAGCTCCGCCACTGGGCTCTAAAGCCACGCCTCGCGCAGGTTTGGTCACGTGGTGGATTCAACTTACGTTGGGACTACTATACCCAGTACGTGTATGGTGACATACCAACCCACTATGTGTTTAAAAAAAACAATAATCATACTAATACCTACGGGTATCATTGGCAAAGACGTCAGAAACAGTTCAACGTTATTCGACGAATGTATTCTGTCCCAGAAGTCCCAGTCAAACTGAATTATTTCATTTACGTTTATTATTAATTCACATCAAAAGAGCAAAGAGTTTTGAAGATTTAAGAACAGTAAACGGAGAAGTTCAAGAATCTTACATAGCAACATGTCTTAAATTAGGACCGACTGATTGAAAATGATCATGAATGGAAGAGAGCTATGCACGAAGCTGAAGTTTGGATGATGCCGAAACAGTTCAGATGTTTATTTGTTCGAATTCTGATGCATTGTCAGCCAACTCATCCTGAAGAACTATGGGATGAATTTTAAAAACCATTGTCAGAAGATTATGTCAGACATTTTGGCGAAATTAGAGGACAAAACAAAGGTTACGCTGACATTAACTTGCTTCTCGGTGCTGAAGGTTTTGATCTTACGATGTTTCCTACTATGCATCAAATAAGTGAGATTGAAACTAAGGATCATGTTTTAGATGAAGCGGAAACGATCGAAGATGCATCAAAATATTACGCAAATTTAAATGAAAAGCAAAAACATATTGTTGATATTACACAGTAGTCAGAGCGCGCGTAAGCGCGCACTTTGGTGCTAGTTATTATAAATTCTATATGATTTATTTTATTTAGTTGTACATGTCAGAGGAAGCAACCACATTTCTGTAGCTCTTAAGGGCGCTCATAATAAATTTAAAATAAACCTTTCACCCGATTCTAACGTATAATCCAACCTTTTACGTTTTCTGAATATTTTATAAAACGCCCAAATAATTCTAAAATTTAAAAAAACAAAAAAACTCGACCCTAAAAACTAATAAGCCAGGAAAAATTTCATAATTCGGCCCTACGTAAACAGCAAAACATTTAAAGCTATCTCGAAGGGATAATCTTTTAACTAAAAACGTCTGTTTTGAATGGCTTCAAAGATAACCCCTAAAGCGTCTATGCGATTTGTTATAAATAAATCGCAACAGCCGAGGAATCGACTATCTGCTAAAACGTCGGGTGTAAATTTAAGAGATCGATGTCGAGATTAGGCTCAAATTATTTCAACTCACATAAACGCACTACGAGACCCCTGCCGTATCTTGATTTTCTAACGTGGTTACACTGGGTTACACGTTTACAGGCGTGAAATCGTAAAGGTACGCTATAAATGTCATTGGGTAAATTAAAAATCGAAAAAGTGAAAAATTGATGGTAATTTCCAAAACGACTCTGGCGAAATAAATTGAGAAATTTGATTAATTATTGTAAAATTGCTGTAATTCAAAAAAAATACATTTTAATGATTTAGCTATACCACGCTAGCACATACGGCCGCAACCGTTTGTTCAATAATTAAATCAAACCCCAATGTTGGGGTTTTGTACTCTAATGCGGGCCATTCACGTTCGCACTTGCCTGCAGGTCAACAGTGTGTGCGCGCAAATGTGAAATGATACTTTCGTATTTACCTGAATCGTGTGTGGTAGAGCATCACTTCACATTTCCGCGCACACTGTTGGCCTGCAGGCCTGCCTCAAGGCAAGAGCGAACGGCATAAGGTATTTTGTTATTTTGAATTTCTTTTTAAAAAGGAGTTTTTAAACTGATATACTTAACTGGAATATCCGCTTTGAAATTTGTTCAGAAACAAAACAAGAAGTTTGTGACAGAGTGGAATAAAACGGAGGGGTAGAAAATAAACATAAAACTTTAAAATAAAAGTTAGGTACTGCAACACAGATCCCTGATGATGAGCGGTAGGGATAAGTTTTGGCAGATTTGGCCACGCCCCTTTAATAATTTAAATACGTTTACTACTGCGTTGGTATTAGGGATAAAGACCAATTTAGGTATCTGCGCATTCCCACCGCTCGCCAACATAAATTTGTCTTGAAGTACTATCTATAAATTAACAATGCAGGTGGCCGTGCATTTAATTACCTCCAACAATTAATTTATTTTGGGGCGTTATTAACAAGAAATCTTTATAGAACTTCATAAACGTATGCGGCTAGAAACGCCACGTTTGGATATACGTAGAAAAATCTTTAAAATTTGGAGCACGGGCTGTCCTTCATTAACGCAAATCAAAAGGTCCACGGTCAATTGATATTACCATGCAATATCCTCTTGTTCCTCCAAAGGTTAAGCTTAGGTCTCGGTTTAGGTTCAGGACTGGGAAAAAGGGAGAAATAGATGTAAGAAGGTAGCAATATTGACCCCACTTGGCCTGTGTACAGATAGACATTAGTTTACTCCTCACCCTATAATCTTAATCCTACTAAGATCCTCCAAGTGGTTCTGGAGGAAACTTCTTAGAAAAACTTCTAAAGAAACGATTTTTAGCGAGATTTTTAGCTTTAAGTAAATGCAATGAGTAAATGCAATTTTTCAACACCCCGTACGTGCAATTTGTCTTTATTAAAAAAAATAAAAGGAATAAAAAAGTGATTAAAATCCAACTCAGAGCGCAATTAATTTTTCACGCCCCTCCAATTCTAATTGAACTTGGAGTAAAATTATTGCAGAGCACGAACGAAACTTTATATTGAAAAACTTTTACAATTAATAGGTGTATTACTTTGCCGAATAGATACATATTGACTATCAATACACAATAATAATCTAGTTAAAAGTTATGTTCAAAGAAAATTGAAATATACAGGGTGTTACATCTTTACTATTATAGCAGAGTCGATAAAATAGTTATTTATGATACAAGAACCAAAAGTTGAATTTCTCGGACGAATACGTGAAGTTGCAGGAAGAAGAGAAGCCGAGTTCAATAAACGTATGAATCCGAAAAACATTTTCGTCCGTGTGTCATACAATTTTTTTGTTCGATTGTAAGAAACTCTCAAAAATACTAATAAATTTTTTAAGTTAGTAATTTCAATCGACATTTATTTTAATTAAATTATATCAGTCTGTCAATTAACAAATTTTACCCGCCGAAAAAACAGTTTTCTAGGACAAAAATTGTTACCTAACAACACAGCAAAAGATGGTACTTTGATGAAAAGGCTAACTTCTCGTCCAAATAACTTAACCATAAATGAAGTAATAATAACATTCTGTGTAGTGTCAAAAAGAAATAATCTCACAGTATATCAACAACGCGATTCATTTCATTTATTCTACTTTAAGGCGGTACTTGAGTCAGTCCACAAAAAACTTAAATAAATAACCTCAAAAACTCTCGATGTTCTTGACATTTCGTTTTACTTTTCCCGTACTCTATACTTATCGTTTTACACATTTAGACGTATTTTGACGTCTATACAGGTTGCAAGCTCATATCTTCACTTTTCTTACACCTTATAGTAAAATATTCAGTTAAGTATGCTTGGGACACCCTGTATACTAATTCTAGAAGTATCTGATAATTTATTTTGGGCTTTATATGTACTAAAAACGCAAGGAAAAAAGTACAGATCATCTTAGAGAGGAATAGACGTATAACGCTCGTACATTTAAGCCCTTATACAAATAAAAGAAAATTGCAAGTAAACAAAATTAAACAAATTGATCTTTTTAAGCCAACCTAGCGAATGAAAATGATTGGGGGTTTAGTAAAACTCATCAACATTTACCGCATAAAAATCATGTTTTGCAGCAGGGAAAAAATAAATAAATACGAGTTTAGGCTAGGGTTTTTGTGACTACGCTTAAATTGTGCCAAAATTTCTTGGAATGGAGACAATATCTGATATCGTCTAAACGGGTACCAAAAAAGGACCAATTCGACAAGGGAATAAGAGACCATCAATTTATTCTAAATTGACTTTTCTAACTTATCCAGCCATGGAAACGTTTTTTGAATTTCAAACGTTACTAATAGGGAGAAAAAGTGGAGAGATGTACATTGATTTTATTACAACCATTTTTTTCTTAAATTGAAAAGCCGTTGTCAAATAAATTTATTCAAGTTGTCATTTTTGATAACCGTAAAATTCCACTTTATGAACCAAAGGGAGTAGAAAGCTTTAGGATATTTATTCATGTCATTGGTATACCAATACATAAATTTTAAGTACGTCAATTTGGACAGATTTCGTTTTAAAAACGAGGAAAATGTAAAAGAAACAAATACTGACTGTCGTATATATAGGGTGTCCAGATAAAAGCGCACTCGATACAGCCTATGCCCCATACACACACAGACTTACCTTCCCGTTTAGCCTGTACAGACTAGAGTCTAGATATCATTCAGGTGGCCTGAGCCGACTTTGACTTGGCCTGTGGCCTGGCTGGAGTCAAAGCCTGTACATGTAGACTCTAATGGCTTGTCCACACACACAGGTTTGCTTTTAGGTGCAGGATGCCTGCACAGGCCAAACCGGAGCGTGTGGACGCCGTTTAGGCAGCGTGCACAGGTCAAACCGGAGCGTCTGCGCCTGTGACGCCACCTGTGTGTATGCACGGGCCTAAAATAATAGTTCCGGCTTACCTGCGCGAGTATGGCCTGTACAAGCCAAACAGGTAAAGGCTCGTGTACACCCACAGGCTTGCCTTCCGGTTTGCCTATGCAGGCGGCCTGCACAGGCCACTTGAATGTCCACACGCTCCGGTTTGGCCTGTGCAGGCCGCCTGAACGCGATGTCTACATGCTCCGGTTTAGTATGTGCAAGGCTGCCTGCAAAGGCAAACCGGAAAACAAGCCTGTGTGTGAAGACGAGCCTTTGACCTGTGTATGTGGCGCAGCCTTAAGATACGGTTTGGATGTCGCATCTTGTATAACTGACAAAACTGATGATGTGGCATCTGTAATGGCTATAGTGATTACCTATCTCCCGTAATTAAATAGATAATAATTAGATAAAATATTTAATTACGGCCCAATTACCGTAATTAAATTAATTACAAAGCACACTAATCTGATATTTTGTAACACAAGAATTATTTATTTATCCCCAAAAAAAGGTCGATAATTACATGCCTTCGCAGTTCTCGTACCCACATACACACAAGCTACGATGTTAGCCAAAAAAGTATGCCCGCTTTGCAGATATATCGATTTCCCCTTTGGTCCTGCATAATAAACCCACAGTCAAGATACTCTTTAAAATACCTTCTCCGCTATATAGAAAAAAAGTTCTAGTTAAACGTTCAAAACGATTTAATTTTCTACTGAAACAATAGGGCGCTAAAACTAAATGAAAAAACATTAATTTGAAATGAACATTTGTGGAGCACTATTTCAAAGTTATTAGGTGCGAAAAATGCTTTTTAAACAGCACTTTTGGACGTTCCCGAAAGACTTTATTACAAAAGAAATTTAATTTAGAAATCAAAGGTATTGTTCAAATAATTTCATTTATGAAGGAAAACTATTTAAGTCGTTATAGAAAATATGAGTTCAGAAAATCGAAGTTTTAAAGTCATCTAGAGAGCACCTCGGGCAAATACATAGCTCGGCGATCATGTGCATTCGAAGGTGTGCTCAGGAAAATTGGGAAAATCCTACGACGGTTGAGTATAATAGTTGCGCACGAACTGGCAGTTTACAGAGAACTTAAATGTGGGTCAGAACACTGGTAATTCTAATTTTAGTAAAATATTACCGACTTTCGAGTAAGCTATGAAAGCGATGATTAATTAATACAGTCAAAACCGGTTATAACGATTTTGAAAAGCCCGCAAAATTCGGTCGTATAACCGATAGTCGTACTAAGCAATTATGTTTTTAAGAAAAAATTTGCAATTTGTCGTTATATCCGATATGTCGTACAAAGCGGTATCGCTATAACCGGCTTAAACTGTATATCTACAAATAAAGAGACTGTAAAATCCAGTAAAACCAGAAGAAATATAATTTATGCTATACACACACGCGCGTGAAGTGCCAATGAACAGTTTGGCGTTGGCTTGCTTTTACAAAAATAACGGATGTAGCCATACCGGGACTTTTTCATGCGTACTATTCCTATTTCCGGTTAAATCGGAAGTAAAGTATAAAGTGTTGGGTGTCTCCAGATAGTTAATTTTACGAGCTTTCCAAATATTGAAAAATATACAGGGCGTTCCTAAAAAATTACTACTAATCTCCAACTGTGCTCTAGCAGCGACATCGGACTATGGCTCTCTAGCTTCTAGATACATTTTTATTTGAATGACTTGACGCGAGCTTACGAGTTCTTTGGTATTGAATTGAAAAAATAAAAGTTTGTGTTCAAATCAAATTCAATTTGTTTCTAAATAGTAACAATAATTGAAGTTTAAGCCGCCGATTAAAGGATTGAAATCGGTCGTAAAGTATACTCTATAAAATTTTTCAATCCCATAAAACGTGCGCAAGTATAGCATAATAAAATAAAGATTTGGAAAAAATGTAGTCGAGTAAAAATTTTCAGTTCGTTTCAACTTCAACTAAAAGTAATACAAC
Source organism: Malthinus seriepunctatus (assembly GCA_963924605.1). Taxonomy (NCBI): domain Eukaryota; kingdom Metazoa; phylum Arthropoda; class Insecta; order Coleoptera; family Cantharidae; genus Malthinus; species Malthinus seriepunctatus. The sequence continues at coordinate 3,755,282 of OZ004600.1, forward strand.
GTTGTTTTATTTAACGACGTATTGTAATTGTAAAACTTGCAACAATTTGTTAAAAACTCGTTAAATTATTTCTCGCACGTTACCTTTTATTAACACGAAGTTTGTAACAAATAAAAGTTGGTAAACTTTACAGGAAAAAAAACTTGGAAAGATGCTAAAACAGGTCTCACATATTCTTATGGAAACTTCCAGAGAAGTTAAACTGAGATTCGTACTGTAAAGGCCCGTCCACACACACAGGCCTTCCCTTCCGGTTTGGCCTGTGCAGTGTGCAGGCGGTCCAGACGGTTCTGGTTCTGTCCAAACGCTCTGGTTTGACCAGTGCAGGCGGCCTGCACAGTCCAAACCAGAAGGTAAGGTCTGTGTGTGAAGGCAAGACCTGTGAGAGAAGACAAGGCCTGTGGGTGAAGGCAAGGCCTGTGGGTGAAGGCAAGGCCTGTGGGTGAAGGCAAGGCCTGTGGGTGAAGGCAAGTCCTGTGGGTGAAGGCAAGGCCTGTGGGTGAAGGCAAGGCCTGTGGGTTATGGCAAGGCCTGTGGGTGAAAGCCAAGGCCTGTGGGTGAAGGCAAGGCTTGTGGGTGATGGCAAGAACTCCCCGCCTGCGTCATCTGTACGCGAGGAAATTTTCATCTAAAAGATGACGTAAATCCTCGTTAAGCTATTGGTTAATTTATTTAGAGCTTACACCGAGGCTTACACAATTTTGGTTAAAACATGAAAGTACATGTGTGACAAGTGCACTTAGTTTGATAACATTAAATCCTTTGAAAGCTCCTTTTAAATTTGAGTCTCATCGTGGAACAATAAAACGATATACCTACTCAAGTAACTCTTTGTAGAGAGAGTTTGTTTGAATGAAACTCGGTTTTAAGTGCTTTAAATAGAGAAAGAACGAAATAAAGGAAATGAGGAGAAAATGCATTAAATAATCTTTTCTCGGGTAAATAAATTTTTTTTCGTCCTCTCTTTAGTAAACGTTACTCCTTTGTCGTGTCCTTTTAAAATAGCTGACATTGTTCGGCTCTTTAAAAAAAATCGCATGACACAATACGCGAAAAGTAAAAGTTTTATTTTATTTTAAGTTTAACTTTTTTAATACAAAAACTTAATGAAATACTTAACGCTGTTAGATAAATTGACTTCTTGCCAATTACAGACACAAAAGCTATATGAAAAAAAAAAACGAAAGAAGAATATAAGTTTTTTTTTTACAAAAACGATTTATGCGGCAACATCAAAATAGAAAGCACAGTAAATATTTTCAATTGTATTCAACTCACTCAATTCTTCAAATTACAATTTTGAATTTTAACACAGGTTTGAAAAATAAAAAGATTCAATCTAAAATAGAAATTTGAAAAACTCCGATGTGGCTATAGCAGGACTTTTTCGTACGTATTAACGCTTTTTTAAGCAAAAACATTTAAAATAAGAAAGTTGGTCCCATTTCCGGTTAAACCGGAAGCTAAAGTATAAAAAGTTTGGTAGATATCATCGGATAGACTGTTCGTGCCACAAAAGTATGACACCGTGACTAAAGGCTCGTATAGACACGGCTAGTAATTTAGTCGAGTAGCGAGTAATTTAGTAACTTACCATATTCGCACATTAACTTTTTACTACTTTACTAACTAATTAAGTCGAGTAGTTAAGTAAAAAAAATTAAGGGCGGGCGTGATTTAGTAGGCATATGGTATCGCAGTCGCCGAGGCAGTCGCACTTTTTGCTTAGATGGACAACATTTGCTAATTTTGCGTTGTCAATTTCTGTAAAACCAAAAGTTAAAATGAAATGCTGATTTGTTTATCAAATAGTTGCCGTTAAAGTCTCTGGGATGAGAAATTTTCAGCCTCAAATGTGAAATTAGCAAGTGTTGTCCATCTAAGCATTGAGTACGGCAGCGATAGCATGTGCCTACTAAATCACGCCCTTAATCAACTAAATTACTCGCTACTCGAAACTCGACTAAAATTACTGGCCGTGTCGTAGAAGCCCTTAAACGCACCGTTTTAGAACACGACTTCAATAAAACTACAAGTCCCACCAACTTTATTAGCTAGCCGAGGTGACGTGGCCAGCGCTGTCATAGATTTTGAAGTACATTACGAGTTAAAAAGTTTTCAGTCGGTAAATTTGACAAGTAACTGTCACTAAAATGGTATGTAGGTTAATATTAAGAGAGTGAATTTGAAACTGTCATTTTGAAAGGTTTTATAATAACCTAAAGTTAGTAGTTGTAGATACACGCGACTTTTAACTATGCCTATACCTAACCTGAATTCTTAACTATGATTGGACGAATCTTTTCCCGCAAAAAATATTTTAAATAAAATATTTTAGTTGACATATTTTCCGTAACGCAAAATTAGTTGGTGGAGCTTTAACTGATTTAATAATAAGACACTGATCGATATGTCGATACTTGCACATGTATTGATGATAGGTCAATAATTTAACTAAATAATTTAAAACTCTGATGTGGCCATAATAGGGCTTTTCGTGCGTATTCAAGCTATTTTTAACTATAAAAATTTAAAATAAGACAGTTAGTCCTATTTTAGGTTCCACCGGAAACCAAACCAAAGTGATGTCATCAGATACCAAATTGAAGAGCGTTTAAAATATTGAAAAATACACCGGGTGTTCTCTTTCAGTTAAGACAGTTCTACCCATTTTCTGTTTAACCGGAAGTAAAAGTATAAAATGTTTGGTGTCATCTAGCAGCTAATATTACGATTCATCAAACTATTTAAAAGTATACAAAAAGTTTTGTAATTTCCGGTTTAACCGGAAACGTTTTTTTAACCGAAAATAGTGTCAAATAATTGATAACATATCCAAAAATGAAACAAACGGTTCCGACACATTTTAAAAAAATCCAATTGATTTGACTCCTATTGAGTCAAATTGAATTGACCAACTTTGATTCCTTAGGGCCGTCTTACAAGGACTAAAGTACTAACTTTTTAGTACTGAATCGGCGCAAGGAGCAAAAGCGTGAGAATCTAAGGGTCGTTTTACATGGACTAAATCTCATACTAATTTGTTAGTTCTGAATCAACTCAAGGAGCAAAAGCACAGGAATCTAAGCTAAAATCTAAACTAAATCAAAGCTAAATCTAATTTCTACGCACGACGTTAAAGCTTAAATTCCTGTGCTTCTGTTCTTTTGAGTTGATTGTACTAACAAGTTAGTACGACATTTAGTCTATGTAAAACGGACCTAAGCTTTAACGTCGAACGTCAAAATTATTATGCGCGGCCTAAACTTGCAAAAATGTGCCCAAATTGATTTCATTTAAAAGCTTATTTTTCCGATAAATCTTGGTTTTAAAGTGGCTAAAACCAAAATTCATCAAAATCACAAAGTTTAAAAAAAATATTGCTATAGCACCCCAGTAACAAGATCAAACGAATTTTAAAGTGCCGTTGTTTTTTTGTTTAATTTTTAATTATTCTTAAGACTCCATTAAATACCTTGGGTGTGTAGTCGTATAAAAGTATAAAGACTGGGCGTTCTTGATAATCATAATCATAAGTTTCCAGGCTACTCACGAGGCTACTCATTAAAATGAGCCTCGTTGGTTTCCATTGATTTAAAATTAAAAATAAAGATGAAAAGAAATTATTTATTGCAAAAATCTCAAGAACTAAATATGCGAATGTGACGAAAGTGTCCTACACTACTTATACATGTCTCCACCTTAAATCTTTAACGCTTCCTATCTTAAACCCTCGTCAACAACTATTTTACACGCAGTCATTAACATGCGAGTTGCGTGAGAAATTTCACAGTTAAGAGTGATAGAAACTCTCGTAGAAACCGATAACTTCATTTATAGCATCCTTGAGAAATAGGTATACTTAACTACCATCAACTCGCAATTGCAATAAAAAAAGTTGGATGAAGCAAAGTTGAATTCATCAGAAAGCAAAGAATAGTCTTCGAAACAGAATTTTTTCAACATTGCAATTTCGTTTACAAGCATAGAAGAAAGTTTATAAGAAGGTATCCATCCTAGATGCCAAGTATTATACCAAATAGTATTGCTATAGGTAAGAGACCTGCGCAGAAAGTAAAACTGTGTACTACCTCATAACCAAGGTTACATAAACGTCAAAACTATTGTGTAAACAATGTTTGGGCGTCTTTTTCTACAGCTTTCTCACTTGCTCTTCTGCGTATTTAAAGTCGCTTAGATATGGCAAGCACTTTACAGATGAAACAAAATAGGTAGTCGGTAGATTATATAAAAAAAAGGAGCAATGGAATGATACTATGTGAGACCTAGACCTCCGGATCTCTGAAAGATTTATGTCGAGCTTGATAGATTGGAATAAAATAGAAAAGGGCAGAAATGTAAATATCAAAAGTGCGTATGGCGTAACCTAAACCATGAGAGGTTTGTTTAAACACCTCGGGACCCTATAGAGACGAAAAGAAGAAGAAAAAAGCTATGATCTCTATGGAAACCATAGACGGCGTGAGTTTAATTTTTGCTGCTATCTGAGTAATTAATTTTTATTAAATTAAATTCTTAGGTACGCTACAGGTAGCGTAGCGTAGGCGTAGCGTAGGTACAATTTAGGTATCTGCGCATCCCCTCATTTCGTCAGCTTAAAATATTTGCCCTCTAGCGACGTTATCTTTATAATTTATTTGTGCTGTATGTAAAATCAAAGAATTTAATGCAAATTATGAATTCCGCTATTTAATTGAACAGTACCTACTTAAATACAAAAATTTCCATATAGCAATCAACGTGTTGTTATAGTAAACCCAACGTAAGTTGAATCCACCACGTGACCAAACCTGCGCGAGGCGTGGCTTCAGAGCCCAGTGGCGGAGCTAGTTATTTATTCTGTCAAAACAATTATTTTTAAAAGTTGTCAAAATTTAAAATAATTACTTAATTTAAATTTTTATTTGAAGTGCTAATAATAATTAATTACTGGTTTAATACTTTGTGAATGAGATCTTCACATTATTAAAATGCTTGTAATTATTTTGCTTCGACAAAAGTAATATAACGACTATACGACGGCACTGTCTACGTTCGTTTCTAAGCAACGACCGCACTAATCTACTGCGCAACTTTAACGGTCATCATGTGGTGGATTCACCTTACGTTGGGTTACCTCTATAAGCTTAAGGTCTCTGTTATTAACCTGATCAATGATCACCAGAAGCTCCGAATATGCAGGAAACTATCAGAAGATCCGTTTTTAGGATTTATCAGCAACCCCAACCGACAGCTTTATGTGCCCTTCCCAGCAAGAGCGTGGAGAAATTAGGTATTTTCAAAAAACTTAAAAAAATTCGAAACAAATTATTTCAGTTTACAAACGCGTTCGATACGCCCTAAGCCACCTCCCAATCAGGGTTGTTATAAATTAGAAATGTTAGTATAAATTCTTGCACTACTTTAAGAAAGGGTCTTGTTAATCAATCTTCTTTGAAGCTACATTTTACATTAACCACTTTCATTGTATCCACAATACAATATCCAATTTATTCAAAATTAATGAAATCCTCCACCACTAATAATAATCTATACGCATTCGCTAAGAAATTTAATAAAGTAGGTAATAAAAACGATCCAGACAAAATTACATTAAAGCGAAGAAAACTTAATTTAAAAACATTTGTGGAAATTAAATTTTCTTTTCCCTCATACAGACTTTATGACCTAATTATCGTCATGGAATAAACGGAATAATTCAATTTGTTAATCGAAAAAAAAAAGTCAACTACCTAATGTAAAATTGATTATAAGCTCTTCGACACGATGGCAATTTATGGTAACAAGCAATGTGTCGTTCGTAAGTAGGGTACCTCGGGATACCCTACCTATATCGTGTAAAACACACATTATGATGGTGGGTTGCAAGTGCGCGATAAAAAGGTATGATAAAATGTTTCAAATTTATTACGATCAACAAGTCAACTTACCGTCTTCATCTTGTTCGCTATCCGACGACGTACTGCTGCTGCTTTCACGATCTGAATGTTTATCCTTTTTCTCTTTATCACGTAAAGGTAAAGAAACACTTAACTTTCGACACTGCCGAAACAATTCTATGTGCCGACACTGAAACTGGAAAAGAAAAAATAATTAAAATCGTCTCGAAAATGCCTTCATTGCTTCTATTAACCAACTAACAAAATCAAGGAACAATTTTGTTTTCAAAATATAAACAAAAAATCAAAATGAAATTTTTCTAAAAACTGATAGCTTGGGCATTAATGGGTTTTAACTTGGACTTCAAACTACAAAAAGAGTTTGCATTTGGTTTAAATACTTTCGGTGGTAAACATTGCCTTTGGAGAGGAGAATGAACGTAAAACTTTGTTTACTTGTCCCTTCATCAACAAAAATAGAACCGTTTGTATTTACGTGTTTACAGTTTTTATAAAAACTTCGTAAATATAGCACACTGTCAAAACCAATTTTATAAAAAATTTTTATAAAAATATTTATGAAAATTTTGATAGTGAGCTACCTACTTTAGACTACGTCATTAACATCACAAAAACTCCACAAAATTCAGAATTAAAGTGACTCGAAAAGGTCGATATTTTGAAACATAATCGAATTCCAATTGACAGGTATTTGACAAGTAGTGATTTGTAACAGTTTGCATTTAATTGTTTATTTGTTTTTCCAATGCTAACTTAGATAAAGCACATAAATACATTCAAAAATATTAATATCTTGATTTCATCCAGTTTAAGATAATCTAAAGTATAAAGTACCTATCTTACATGGTTGCATTCAGAAAATTTTTGTCTATCTCATGACATAAAAATCAAATATGGCGTCCATAAGAAAAAGCAAAGTTGATGATGGTTACGAAGAACCGAAACGTTGTACAAAATATTTATCTACGGATAAAGATGTATCATAAAAAGTTGTCTTAAGAACGTGTTTTAGATTTTCAATATTTCAAAAAATAAAAAAGTTATAGACTAAAAACAAAATTTGCAAATTTCAGTTTTTATAATAAAATAATTGCGAAGATAAGAAAAGTACGCTATTTTTTAAGCAGATTATTGTTAGTAACTATATTTGGCAACTTTGTACCCATTTAACCTTCTTTCTATCTCTTCAAATAAGCGAGTTGTCCATGGTGAGACAGTTCAAGGAGACACCCTGTATAACAACTGATGATGAGATCCAAAAATAATTTCTTTCCAAGTGCTATATTTTTACAATTTTTCGCTTCACAAAAATTAAAATTCAACCTTGTAATACATTGTTTGTCCTTTAGAAATTCATCGTGTAGAGGTACATCACAGAGAAATAAACTGAAGTTAAAAATATTCAAAATGGGGTTATTTTTAAACGAAAAGTCCGATTTATACGAACACAAGTGTTACCGACTTCTTGCCAATTTTTTTTTATTTCAAAAGAATTTCCATTACTCCTACAAATTTTTTACATTTAACAAAAATATTAAAGGAAAAAGAACTCGAACAAATAAACAATTCCCTAAAAGTTTTTGAAAGACGTCTTTAATAAATAAAATAAAACTAAAAAAGTCCGCATCACGACAGCGTTTGAGCTGAAAAGAAGCCAACCTCAAAACAAATTGTTTAAATTGACGAAGTTGTGTTATTGTAAAGTTTAGAGAAGGTCGTACACAACAAAAGTCAATCTTGAGAGACTACAAGGGATGGAGCACGCATGTAAGAATTTTTCTACAGTTTAACCTTAAGGGAATACAACCGCCCTAATTTATATAAATGTGTGAACGAAGTTTCTTTTCGTTTTCTTTAGAATGGAGGATTTTTATATTTATAAACCACTTCGAAACCATTTTGGAAGAAGAACTGATGAAATCTCGCTCTGTTTGAGATAAAGAAATTCCACAAAACGAATGGATCTAGAATACCTTAAAAAAGGGTTCAATTTCATGTTTGTTGTCGAACCATTTCGCTACACCCTTTCAAAAGAAAGTAATCATTAAATGCCCTTAAAGGGGACCAAGGACACTTTGGACTAAAAGTTCGATAGTCGGGAACTTGTGAGAAGAATAAGGCGGAGCCAATATCTTGCATAGTACAGATGGAGGGAGCGAGTTTTCTCTTTCTCTCTATATCTCTAAAATTGATACGACCAGATGTTACCAGATACATTTTCGTCATATCGCACTGGCTCCGCCCTATTCTTCTCATAAGTTCTGACTTTACCGTGTTAGCCCGCCAGTGCGATCTACCATGCAGGAATGAAAATGGAAATGAACCAAAATACACAATCGTACTCGTGTCCTTAAAATCATTCCCTCGACCCCCCTAAAGGGTGAAAATCTCCGGTATTCATCTTAAAACACCCCGTATACGTCCATAAAACGAATTTATCGATTTACAACAAAAAAATGTTATTGTTTCGAAAAACAATATTAAATACAGCATAATAAAATCGGCTGTAATATTAAATAACAAAATCTTCAATAAAAGTAGAAAAATCTGAAGTATTATAAAATTAGGGCGTACTAAACAATACATTTAGATATCTATCTCTAAAGCAAAGTTGTTGGATATAAAGTATATGAGCTCTATTGTTACTGGAAGTAATGAGAATTTTATCGACTACATAGTTCATTTCATTAATGACTACAATGATATTATTTATAACATCTAAAATTTAATACTGTTGTTGTATAGGTGAAAAGAAACGTCCATATATTCCAAAGTTCTCGTTGAACAAATAACTTCAACTTTAATAATAAAATACAACTCCGAATTAGTGTTATTTGTCAAGTCCTATAATACGGGTTGATAAGGTGTGCCATCTACCTTTAGCAGGAAGGTGCTTTATCACACGAAACATAAAGTAATGGCAGGTCAAACACTCAAAGTAATGACATTTAGAGGTAAACAATTTCAAATGCTTTATAATTTCTCTACTTTTAGGTTTTTATGCAAATTTACAAAATTAAACGGTGAGATAAGAATCAAGAGACCTTTCTACATTTAAAGTGAACCAGCGGCTTAACTTGACCTCCGAAGAACTGCCAGCACTTAAGAGGCAGGAGCCAGAAAAGGTACAACCTAAAAGCGAAAATAAAGCGATAGCCGTACTAAATCAAGTGGTTGAAAAGCAAACAAATAGGGAAGATGAGAGGGTATGCTAGTAGAGATTAGGCAGCTGAGGGGTCGTTTATGGTGGCCGTTAACTTAAGCTTTAAGCTTTAACCTTGAACCGTACCATTGGTTTCCCTATAGTCAACTCACGGTTAAAGCTTAAGTTAACTGCCAGCATAAACGACCCCTGAACTTCGCTAAGTTTAATGTTTTTCTCTATGTCGAGACCACAACACAAAAGCTAGAAAAGCTAAAATTTTATTCCCCAATTATAGAGAGTGACTCATTCCTAAATGTGTTCACAAAATGTGGCTAACTATAGCGTGGCTTCTACTGAGATAGATGCAGAAAACACGTGCCACGTACGAACGATTGTTCATAATGCTGTACCAAAAAATATCGATGTAATCTAGTCTTCATTCTATAAATGAAACAACTGTCTACATTTGTGGACATAGTATAGGCACGAGTGATGAAACTGCTCTTGAGGGTACAATTAGGTATAATAGAAAAAAAAATACCTCATAAATATGTATTCTTGGTCTGTGAAGTTAAGGGTGAAGGAGGCAGATGTTCAAAAGGCAAATTATATACAGGGTAGGAAAAAAGTAACGCAACAAGACTACAACTTTTTTATTTTCCATTTTTTTAAGAAATGTTTTTAACAAGTTATTAGGCTAAAAATGCTTCACTTGTTCGTGGTCTTTAACTGCTCATGCGTAATCGTGCGTGGGCACAGGAGCACGCAACTCTGATTTTTTTAAATTGCAAGATATGATTTTTTTTACATTTTTGGAATCGCCTTTAGGCTTCTGGCAGCGTAAAACTTATGGTAGGTTACATAAGAAAATTTTGGAAAAATAAGCAACATTAAATTTTCAACCTTAATCTCTGTTTTAGATAAAAATAAATTTATTTGACAAACCTAAACAAAAGAAATTGATTTAATAGATGTTTAAACTATTCTTCATTAACTATTAAACAGTTTCGTACCCTGTACTTTTCTATACATAGATCAATAGCTCTCGAAAGGGGCATCGGAGGAGGTGACGACCATAGATGTAAAGTTGTAGATTTCGAAAAACGACGTTTTAATCTTTATAATTTTAACCAAGAAAGCTGACTTACATCTTCAAAATTAAGCTTCTTAATACGTAATACGATTATTTAAACATTTAAAATTTTTAATATGTTGTACTTTTTTAAAAATGTGCCTTTTTGGTTGGAGAAAAAATAGCATGTGTCATCCGGAATAATGTCATCCTGCAAATGCAAAAATTGCTTGTCAAACAAAGTTGCACTTTTAATCCTAATAACACAATACACTATTTTTTTTAAATCAATAATAAAAAAGTTAAAGCTTTGTTGCGTTACTTTTTCCCCATCCTGTATTAATAAATTGATAAATTCCAAAATATTAATAAAATACCTCGTAAAATACATATAAATCATACGTCATACTATTATTAATTTATTAGCACCTCGAGAGAGATAATTATATCGAATAACCACTAAAAATTGAAAAAGTATATTATTTATTTATGTGAAAATTGCCAATTTTATTTACTATTTACTCTTATCGTCCGTACCACTAGATAATACTAATTATTATAATTAAATTGGATGCTCGTAAAGGCAGGAAATCGCTTTGAAGCTTAAAAGTACTTTGAACGAAATTAGTGAATTTAAATAATCTTAAGGTACGCACACACGTTAATTTCAGGGCGTAAGCTTTTTCAAGTGTACAAGGGCACTCGAAATTAAAACCAATTCAAGTCCTAGTACTTACAACTTCAGCTTATCAGAAGAAAAACCACAACAAAAACAAGTAGAAAATCAAAATCATTTTTGACAACTTCCTATTTCCTTAACTTATTTTTAGATCTTAAGTGAACAAGTGAGCTCATTGATAAGAGTAATTAATTGATAAGAAAAAACAAAAGTTAAAATACATAAATTAGGAAACGTTCGTCTCGGTAGTTTTACAACAAAACGTTCCTCCTCGACCACTTTAATTTTATAAAATCTAAATTAATGAAAACTAAGCTACCTATGAAAAAATTAAAACTCGTTTTCAAAACTTTATAGTTTACTCACTTAACCTCACTTAATTTATACCCTTTTTCAATTAAAATTAGTAATTTAAAAAAAATAAATAACCAAAAAAATTCCTACCCTCTTCTAATGATAAATATTTCAAAAAGTGGGTTTAACTTCCCTCGTATAAAAAGACCGGTATGCGTAAAAATAATAATTTTGCGTTAAACTGGACCAGTTTAAAATATAAACATTGTAATTTAACAAAAGTATGAATTGAGCCATAACTTACTTTATTTATTAAACACGTATTCACTATTGTTGAGTAATTAAAAACCCTTTGAATTTCGAATCGAAATAGGAGACGAGATCTATACGCTATACCCGTTACAGCCATTTTGCTTGACTGATTGTATTTTCGATATAAGGGACCGGCGCAATAATACACCACACGAAACTTCAATAAAAATTGAAATAGACTAGTTACAATAAATTAAAAACACAAAATACAAGTCATACGCTTTTAATTAAAAATTCAACAAGTATAAATATTTTAAGGTTATGTTAATAACTATTTTAAGTTTTTGAACTTTGTATGTAAGCGTTTTTATTTATACACTATTTAATTATTTATATTTTATTTTATTAATTAATAAGCTTATCAACCAACCTTTTATAAGTTTTTGAAGAAAAAATCAAGATAGAAATATTTTCGCACTCCCGTCAAACTACATTCAAATTTGTCGGTTAGGTAGAACTCTTTAAAAATTTGCAAAATATTATTCTACTTAAAACGGCTTAAATTTGAAAAAACTAATTAAATTAAAGTTAAAGTATATAAAAATCAAATTTAAGTTAACATAGGTACGTTTTCCAAATATAATCAAAAAATTAATTTTAAACCGGCTGTAAAGCAGCGCCCTCTATCAATTAATCAAAGAACTAAAGAATTCGAACTGTCAAATTTACTAAATAAAATAACCGTTTATAACCTTTAAAAATTAAAGAAATAATTTTAATTGTGTAGTTAATAAAAATGGAACCGATGACTTTAGGAAGTGTTCCATCGAGTCCATCAACACCGACGGCTAATCCTAATTATTTACCGGCATTTTTAATGGGTCAAAGTAATCAAAACACACCTTTGAGTCCAATCTCTCCTGATAGAAGCGGACATATTGCATCGTTCTCTCAACCTTCACAAAAATTGTTCGGTAATCTTCCTGCTGACTCCTACTCAACTAAAACTTTATCGACTCCGACTCAATTAAATGTGTCTAAACCTGGGCCACCGAATCAAGGTTTGTTTGATTCGTTAGATGTGAAAACTTCGGCTAATGCAAGAACCTTCTACAACAACCACCAGCAAAGTTTTAGTGCAACACACAACGAAGATACTTTTTCTCCGTACGCAAATAAGATGCTACAAGTTAACGATTCGTACAATGCGGATGTGGTTAATAATGAACTTAACTCAAATTTATGGGTTACTGTGTTTGGTTTTTCATCGAGCGCAACAAGTATTGTTTTAGCAAGATTTTTAGATTGTGGGACAATTGTAGAAAAACGAAGTCCCACTCAAGGTAATTGGATTCATTTAAAATTTTCAACTCAGTACGAAGCTGCTAAAGCTTTAACTCTTAACGGTAAACTTATATCAAATGCTGTTATGGTTGGAGTTATGCCTTATAATAATAGACAAGAAAATAAAGAAAATGCTAATGTGTCGTCTGCCATGTATACTTCTCCTATTAGAGCAAGGCCTTTGAGACAGTCGTTTAGTTCTCCGCATAATAATAGTAGTTTTATTGCTAATAAAAATACTCCTCAGAAATCGACTGGTATAGTTACAAAGGCTATGGAATATGTTTTTGGATGGTAAAGTGTGTATTTTAATTATTTTTATATTTCTTTTTATGTGTAACTAATGGCTTGTATTAGATTAATTATTCATAATGTGTGTATTTTTTATTTTTAAAAGGGAAATATAATAATATAAAAATTAATCTTACTAGTTTTAATAAATTTATGAAGTTACGTTGCAATCAGTGGGACACTACCTAAAATATCCAATTATAAAATTTACTTACTAATATGTTTTATTTTGCTTCTTTTTGTAAATATGAGTTAAAAAAGTGCAAATAGGTATTTTCGAACTCATGTTTCAACTAGGCAACTTATTGAACATGCGCGTAATACCAGCTGCCTGAAGGATAGGGAATAAATTTGTAATAAAATGAATTGTTGAAATAATGTCCAAGTCTAGAAAATAAAGCAAATGCAGTTCATATAAGCGGAGGGACCTGGTGTTTAAAAATTTAGCCAAGCATAAAATTACAATTTAAAACTACTTAAAAGAGAGCAATTAGAAATAAGTACCTACTCTGGTGCTCACCTAATTTATTTAAAGCACGTGGAGGTTGGCTGTGTCTTTTTTAATAATGCCCTACGTACAGTAATAATATTTTATAGTGACGAGCTGAGGGGGTCTTCCTTAAACACGATTGGTTTAAAATAAATTCGTTTGTATCAGTAGCTATTAAATTATAAGTAACTATGTAGGCGATTACCGCGATTACTATTGCATAGGGGGGGGGGGGGAATACCAATTTAGGTATCGGCACTTCTCCTCAGCTCGTCACTACAGAATATTATTTCTGTAGGTTTGTCAGATATTTAGAAGGGAAGAATTATTACTCTTGTTGAGCAAGGAATATAGCAAATCGCAACAAGGGTTGGGGTCTCTCAAAGCGCTGTTTCACAAACGTGTGTACGATTTTTGAAATTGGAAACGCTGAGGAACGGGTCTAGACAAAGTCGTCGCAGAGTAACTACTGGTCCATTACACCGGTCTGTAGCTCAAATACCTAGAAGAAATGCAACGTCTTCGCATCCGAAGCTCCAAAGCTAACTTTTGCAGGTTACAGGTGTTAACGTCTCAGTTGGAAAAACACGAAAGAGAATTCGTGCTCGAAATTTATTTAGCATGAGACAGTTAAGGGTGGATGATTTATCTAAATAGAACAAAACTGATCGTTTAAACTCGTCTCCGGACTATCAGAACTAGACAATTGAAGATTGGCAAAATGTTCTTTTTTCAATTGAATCCTAATTGGTCTTAGATCAGATGATCGTCGAATTCTGGTTTTAAGAGGTAGAGGCAAAGATGCTAGACTGAAAACTGCAAGATCTGTTCCAAGATATAAAGGAGAAACTGTAATGTTCTTGGAGGTATTATGATCGAAGAAAAAACTTCTTTGTTTTCCATAAGGCAAAGTGTAACAGGTCGCAGATATGTTGACTTGGTACTAGAACCCATTTATAGGTTGGAGAAGTGCAGTTTAAAATAATTACATGGCAATGCTCCTCTCCACACCAGCAGAATTGCAATAGACTTTCTGGAAACAGAATCTATCATAGTTTTGAAACGGCCAGCTTGCTCACCATGTCTAAATACCATTGACCAATCTGGGACTTCATTAAAAGAAGGATTCGAGCTCGATCAGATAATCCAGGAAATCAGGATCAGCTCATTTAAGTCGCTCTAACTCTAGACGAATGGGCAAACTTACCTCAAGAACAAGTTGTAAATTTGATTAGAAATATTCTCCATCGGATTGAAGCTTGTATTAGGATTAGAGGTGGTAGTTCTGACTATTAAAGTGACAAACAAGTATTAATTTTTCTCGAAATAAGCATTTCTTTAATTAATTTTTTTTTATTTTTACATTTCTTAGTGAATTACTATTAATTTGAAGCATCGGTTAAATTTTTTTTGTTATTATAAACTGCTTTAATATTTATAAAGTGCCTTTAATGTCCCAGTACAATTTTTTCTGTAATGCTTAACAAAGTCCGAAATAATAGGAGATTCCATATAAGTGTGGCTGTTAAAGTGAAAGATAATAACTTATACTTTAAATCTATGAAGCTAAAACTTTCTCGGATTTACTGTAACTAAAGAAGCAACTGTTGGATTTAGGCAAATTTGTGGAAATATTCAAACTTAAAAATTAGTCTCACGAAACTATCTTCAAAACAGGTTACTATGCCTTTTAGAAATGTGTAATGCCCCAAAAAGAGATAATTTCCTCGAATTTTGGCAATATTATTATACAATAAGGTGTATCACAGCTTAAGGCTGATCATAAGTTTTAAATCATCTCCACTTTAAATGGGTTTTAATTATTATAAAAAATAATTTAAGCTTTTACAAATTATTGCACATTTTTAACTGATAGTAGCAGACCAATGTAGACTTCAACTCTACCTACTTTTGATTGGCTGGGAAGCACTCACGCTCATCAACAGTGGTATAGTTTTTACAGGATTGTGTCCTCATTTTATCAACTCCTAATCCCTCATCCGAGGGCCACTATAAATAATAATAAAATTTTATAAATTTCAATTTATTGTAAAATGTATTTCAAGATTTTACTTTACAAAAAATTGGTGGTTGGCGAAAAATTATTATACTAATTTTAAAAGAATATTTCACAAGTGCCATGAGTGCTGTAGTATATACGTCGGTACATAACCGAACGCACCAGTAGTAGTAGTAGTAGGGCGTCATAGGTGGCATTGAAAGCAAAATTTTAAAATTTAAATAATTGCCATGTTACAGCAGTGGAGTCAATCTCTACCACTTTGACCAGGTTTCAAATTACGATAAATACGGATATAAGTTTCAGTTAAGTAGAGTGTACGGTTTGGCAAAAATTATGTAATCTAGTTTATATTGACCACTAGGAATCAATGGAGGAAAATGAGTTTCATCCAACACATTATTACACGAAAAGTATGTAATCATATTTAAAATATGATTTCCTACCACCAATATTTTCTTCCCAAGCTTTGCATAAATCCATTTGAAAATGGACAGGAAACATACGATATTCGTTACTTAAAAATTTGTAAGCTTGAACTTCCACCTTTAAAAAAGTGTAGTAATCTTTCTGATTTCATTTAGTTTTTTTTATAATTTGTTGCCGATTCCCCAAAATTTTCGTATTCGACAATTTTTGACATTTTTAGATTTTTATGAATTAAGCTGCAAGAAGTAGCTGCGTGCCCGTAGTTAGAATTAACCATAGTTATGGTCATTTTCGCTCCGGACGACTGTACGACTAGCAGATAGCTACAACAAAGTGTAGGTATAACTAGTGATGTGTTGCTAAATAGCAGTCTGCTATTTTATAACTGCTATTTGCCCAATAGCAGTTGTAGCAGTTATGCGCTTTGAAAAATAGCAGCTATTCAAATAGCAGTTAGTAAAAATAGCAAAAAGCATATAGCAGTTGTTAAAAATAGCAAAAAGCATATAGCAGTTGTTAAAAATAGCAAAAAGCATATAATAGCAGTTAGTAAAAATAGCTAATAGCATATAGCAGTTAGTAAAAATAGCAAGTAGTGTACAGCATATACTCGTAGCATTTTGCATTGAACTTAACATAAAGCATAATAGCACTTTAGCAGTTGCGAAAAAAAATATGATAGTTTAACGACGATCAGGTAACGTAAAACGATCTTTAATAAGTTTAAATTAAAAGTCGAAGTTATGTTTGGATATGAATATGGACATAAATTTTGAATTATTTAGGAAGCAGTGTTTGTTTCAAAAACTTAAACAAAATACTATAAAAATTGAATTTTAAAATATGTGTTTGCTATCATGTAATTAGGCCGTAGGCCTGTTTGGTAGTCTCTAAGCATAAATAAATAAAAACAAACGCAAACACGATGCCCAAAACACGGCAAAGTAGTATTGAAAGAGTCAAACCATTGATGAATTGTTTCTTTTGAATGGGGCTTCAGGCAAATAACGCTACCTATGAGGTTTAGCTAAGTACTTATACAAACGATTTCTAGAAGTTTTCTTTTGTATTTGGGATTTTACTAAATTTTAGTGAAATTTCGTAAAAACCCAAAATTGTATAAGCTTTTTTGAATATTTTTGTACTACCGAAGAGAACTCAAAGAAATCCTTTGTATTTAATCACAAGAATGAAGAATGAAATGTTAAAGTGAGAAAATGCAAAGTTTTTTTCATTCTCAAACTCGCTTGAGATTAATTTATTTTCAAAATGTAAACGTGAAGCTTTAAATTGATAACTGAACAAATGACCTACTAATGTGTTCGTTAATTTTAAGATGTACCTACCAAAGTGTGTAAACAATTTTTTTTCCATCATAATTAATACTTTTTCAAAGTAGCTGGTAGATACGAAAAAGTAAAAAATTAAAAACTGGAAATGTGTGTGCTTGTGTTTTAAAGTTGAAATGGAAACCAATCGAAATGGAAATATTATAAATCAATTAAATCTTAAATCATAATGTAGGTAATAGACATTAATGAATTTCATTCGTACATGTCGGCTACAACTACAACCGTACTCCGGTGTAGGGATAACTGCTAACGGCTTTTAGTTGCTTTCTGCTATTATTACTGCTATTGCTATATGCTATATTGCTATTTTTGTTTGTTTTTCTGCTTTTTCTGAAATAGCTGCTATTACAAAAAGCTGCTATTTTTTACTGCTATTTTTAAATAGCATAGCAGGTTCGTAACTGCTATTTAAAAATAGCAGTTTTCGACATCACTAGGTATAACCATAACTAAGTTTGGGGGCGCACGCAGTTAATTCGCTACAGCTTATGCAATTGGTGTCAGAGCAATTTGAAATTTTCACACGTTAAAGTTGAGACTTATGACTATGGATTTAAAAAATTTATATCAATCTCGAACAAAAATTTACCATTTTAGAACGTTTTGTTTTAGGCTAACTGAAGAATTTTTACCTAAAATACGATGTTTTTCTTGTTAAAAACACAATTTTCATAAAATGTTCTTAGAAAAATGTGCATACAGTATTTTTTTCTCGAAGTTTATGGGTTCAAAGCTTACGTTAGAGCGAAAAAAAAGTTTTTTTTCATTACGATTAAAAATACAAATTCTAAAAAATCCGCATACCTAGCGCCAAAAACGAAATTTTGAAATATTTCGAAAACTAGAGCCAATATGGCAAAAATAATTTAATTTTCGGATTCAGCGGCCCAAAAGATCCTAAAATATCTTATGCCGACCCTGCACAAAAAGGGTACCCCTTTTTTGTAGACCAGTGTTATATGACGACGGTTAGGTAAGGTTGGTATCTGGTATTGTATCTGTTTGTGTTTATATATTATTATAAGCGTGAAAATTCAAAAAAAAATTAAAAACTTCAAAAACCAAATTAAAAAGGTTTTTTGAACGCTCCTGTAAAACTTGATAAAGTGCTAATACATGGTTTTGCGAAATCAACGACGAATTGCATTGCATAGGTACTTTTATGTCATTTTTGTTGTAATCGTGGTACAACACGAACGTTGTATTAACGGCTTTCACAGTTCGATTGTACGGGAAAACTACGAGAGACGCTTGTCCTAAACTCTTATTAACATAAGAAATGTATTCTCTTTCATATGTAACTTTATACTCATTCTGATGAAACTAAAATAAATTGATCAATAATCGTTTAATTGAATTTCAAATTCATATATGTACAGGGTGGGTCATTAGTACGGAATCGGTGGATAACTCATATACTATACTACTTAGAAGAATTCTATTCATCTACCCTTATAGAACAAAGCCTGCTGAATAAGATAAAATTAGTCTGAACTATACAGGGTGTATGTATGCCGGATGTGCTTAAAAAATCTCTGAGTGCTTGTTTTTGCAGTTTAAGAGAATATTTTTGGCATCTAGTTAGTTATGACTGCCACTGCGCTCTATGATTTTTCATTGTACATCAGGATGCTCATTTGAGAGGAACAAACTTGACGATTTTTAAATGGTTAAAAGTTGATTTTTTTAAATAGAACACCCTATATATTTTTAACTCATATAATAGAGAATTAAATTATGTTCCAAATTGTATTTGGGTTTCCTATACGTAAAATCGATAGTTTTGAAAATATCAATCAATTTAGTGAAGGGTGTTCTATTTAAAAAAATCAACTTTTGGTCATTTGAAAATCAGCGAGTTTGTTCCTCTCAAAAGAACATCCTGTACAATAAAATAAGTTATTTTTTATGGAAAATCATAGAGCGCAGTCATAACTAACTAGATACCAAAAATCTTCTCTTCACCTGCAAAAACAAGCATCACCTTAAGATTTTTTAAGCATCTCCCACATTTAACATTTTTTTCCCCAAAAAAATGTTTTTTGAGAAAACGTTTCGGTCAAATTACAAAAATAAAAAATTTTCATATAGAAAACGTCCTAGTTAATCGGAACATGCAAAAATATACTGGATGTTCTATTTAAAATAAAAAAGTTTGTTAACGCCCTGCAGTAACTGAACACTCTGTATAGTTGAGACTAACTTTATCACAAGTATTATAGTATATGAGTTATTCACCGATTCCTTACTAATGGTCCACCCTGTGAATTATTGTTACGTACTTTAGCATAGAAGTCTTGTGCTATAGATCCATCTCCAAAATTGACTAAACATTTGTAACAAATTAAGCAAAACACGATTTCTTTTATCATTTCATAAAATGATGAGCTCTGCAACATAAACTAAAGAGCATTTTTAATAAAGGAAGCAAAGTTTATAAAACTCGCAGACAAAATTCCACCACTTTATATATACCTATATAGTCCGTCAAAAATATGTTACTACTTATATGCTTAAAATAATGGTAATATAATTTTTTTGTGCGGACTTTACTCTTGAAATAATAGCATATTAAAGAACTAGTTTCATAAGGCATCTTGTTCACGTACGAGTCCAAGTTTAGACAAAGAGCCGCTTGCGGCGAGTTTTCTAAAGGACGAGTACGTTAACTAGCCTTATATTAAATTCTAAAAGTTACTTAATAAATAAGCTGTTAATGTTATAAATGGTGAATGGGATGATGGACTTACTAATTTTAACTGCTGATCAACGGTACCACAAAAACTAACAATTATTATTGTACGCGGTTGTATATATAAATAGATCGAGTTGGCTCATTAAACATAAATTAAAAGAAAAGTATGTAATTTCGAAGATCATCTGATAAGATAAATATAACTATCTGCATGGTAGCGGAAATAGAAAAATTGTTATTTGTTTCAATTTTTTAACAAATAAATACAGGGTATTAAAAAAACAAAAAAGCATTCATAGAAAAGTATGAACTATTGGACACCCCTAAACATAACTTTTAACTTTTTCCAATTCAAGAAAAAGTTGTTTTTCTTCAAACGTCAGAAAAAGTCGCCTTTGTGTCACTCAATAGGTAACGGTGAAGTTTAACTTTCCCGCCGAGGCAGGAAAAATTGTCAGAAAAGTAATTTTTGTCTGTCTAGGAGGGAAAAGTAAAATCTTAACCGCACATTATTTTTATTTTTAACGTAAAAAATGTTTTTTAAGCATTTGTAATGTAAACAATTTAATGTTTTTTAAATTTTCCTTTATAATTAGTTCGTTGCTTTTAATAATTAGCTTTTTTTTACAAATTTAAGTTAATTTTAAAAAATATTTGACAATTGAACTACAAGTAATTGACAAGAGATGGTGCTCTTTCAAAAATCAAAATTTTCAGTTTTACGCTTTACGTTTGCAGAAAAAATTTAATGTTTTATACGGAGTCAAAGTAGTTTTGTGTGACTCGCCTGTATTGCCAGACTCGCTCGCTTACGCTCGCTCTTCAGCCAAACACAGTCTTGTCACACAAAACGTCACTTTGTCTCCTTATAAAACAAATAACTATTTAATCGGGACAAAAAAAAATAATAATAATAAAAGCGATGGGTCATAGGGAAAAAATTGTCCATAGCAAAATGAAAGCCTATCAAATTTCCTGCAAGATTATTTCTATTCATTTTTTTTTATTCCTTCTAGTCTACTCAACAAAGAAGTTATTAAAAACATAAAAAAGGGTGGAATTTTTTTCTTCAGGAATGTGTTTGGAGTAGTTAGGACTTAGGAGGCAAACATACCAAAAGTCCCCGGTCTTAGATATATCGCTAAGAGAGGGAGAGGGGGGTGTAAGGGTACCGTTTTTTGGATTTTTGCTTATAACTCGAAAACCTTGAGTTCTAATGCGGGCCATTCACGTTCGCACTTGCCTTGAGGCAGGCCTGCAGGCCAATAGTGTGCGCACAATGTGAAGTGATACTCCACCACACACGATTTAGGTAAATACGAAAGTATCATTTCACATTTGCGCGCACACACTGTTGGCCTGCAGGCCTGCCTCAACGCAAGTGCGAACGTGCATGGCCCGCATAAGAAAAAAATTGTTCTTAGCATGATGAAAGCCTATCAAATTTCCTAGAAGATTGTTTCTACTCATTTTTTCTTTATTCCTTATAGTCTATAGTCAACGAAGGAGTTATAGAGAGCATGGAAGAAGTTAAAAAAAATTTCTTCAGCATAATTTTAGCTTTTCTAAACAACGAACTCGATACTGCGGTCCAAACAGGGCCGGAATACGGCTGTTTGGCGCCCTAGGCTAATACATATTTGACGCCTATTTAAATACCACCAAAGAATTTTGTTAGGTCGTGGGGTACCACCGTCGTCGCTGAGAGGTTGGGGGAAATTTCGTTAAAAATTTAGTGCAAAATAATAATATTTAGGGCTATTTTGCCAAATATAAGAAGTAATTTTAGAAGTTAGCGCCTTTTCTTCAAAAGGCGCCTTAGGCTTTAGCCTTTGTCAGCCAGTCAGCCTAGTGAATAATATGACCCTGGATTCAAATCAAGATGGTTAGGAGGATGGAGGCTAAACTGCAGTTTATGTCTGCTTAGACTACTTGATTTATCCCATTGTGTTGCTTCCTTATAGCGTCCTCTTAGTTCTTAACCCATCCCAACTTTTGGATAAAAAACTCAAGGAGACTGGATGGTGAAGTGTCGCCTGTCGCTAATACTCACCATGACCATGTGAGCCCAGTATTCTCCTGAAATAGATCGTCTTAACTTAGGAGATTTTGAAAGAGCGTACTATCGATTCTCGACATATTGTAGCAGGATATTGTAAGGGAGGATGAAAAGCTAAAATTAGGGTTTTCTCTCTTCTAGGTTTGTATAAATCCGTTGACCACTGTAATCTCTTCCGAGGATGGAAATTTTTTCCCAAAGTTTGCAAAAATTTGAGTTATCGTTTTATTATTATTGCGAAATCCTTAGCAAGCTGTCTAGAACAGGCTTAAAAATTTTCACCTCTGGCTACGGCCCTGCATTGTAAATAAATCCAAATGCCCAGATCACATTTGACTCAACATTCCTAGAATTAGTAGAGTAGTGATGGCCCCCAAGATGTTCCAAAGAGGTTTAAAATGAGATAAAAGAGTGAATGAATAAAAGGAAGATGAGAAGTTTTATTTTACTATTATAAAAGACAGTTTTTAATATGTAAGATTAAAATACATTATTGAATTAAAAGTAAAATTGAAAATTGACAGCCAGTCCAGTTTTTGGTTGATTCATGCCATTTATGACGAACTCGATCGGTTGCACCGGTGCACTTTTATTTGCACTACGCCAGTTTCACGTGTTTTATTAGTACTGACCCAGTGCAGGGCACTCAGCTATACCTGTTTCCTATGTAAAGCAATTACGTGATTACATTCAACTGCTGCATAAGTGCACTGGCTTCGTGTGAGTGCGGTTCCAATCGACAACGCTATTAGGTTATTTATAGTTTCAACTTTTCGTACTTCTTATGGTAATAAACAGTGTGTCGTGAAATAATTCTTCAGTGTTTCGTAAAATTTAATAATAATTAGCAAGGTAGGATCTGCTATTTTAAAGTTGTTCATTAGCAATAGGTTGTGACAATAAAAAATGTTGGACTTGATATTTGCTTAACTACAATAAAAGCAGCAAATTTACAACAATTTGATTACAATATAGCCATTATTAAGTCACATAGTAACACTTCGCACAATACAAAATCTATAATTATGTTATTGATTATTGTTGTCTCTTACATAATTGCTATAGTTCGTCAAAATTTCATAAAACAAAAAGTTTCACAAACTTACAAATAAGTACATTTTTAACTAATTTAATTTATTACAAACATTAAATTACACTAACGAGTTTGTCAAAGCTACGATTTTAAGATTTTACAACTTTTTCTAATCGAACAAATATAAAAATTTGGATTAAAAACGCCCAGGGATGGATTTACATCTACATCCGCTTTATAAATTAAACAAATTTACAAATTAAATAGAATAAAATCAGAAATATACAAACAAATAACCTCAATTAAATCCTAAGTAGTTAGTTTCTGCATCGAGTGCTTGCTAATTATTGAAGTTGTTTTTCAAATAAGTTAAATAACACTACCACAGATAAAAGCATTAATTAACAGCAAAATTTATTTACGTTCTTCAATTACAGCTGATGCTAAGTTAACCATTTTAGTATACTTCATGTTCTTTTTATCCAATTTATCTTGAGACCACAAAATTAATTTAAGTAAGCTAGATAGTTTCGGTATCGTTGTTTCTTGGTGTTCAATTTTTAAAATAGCCGCATTTACTTCGCTCGCAATCTAAAACAACAGTTTGTAAGTGGCACTTTTTATGGTAAATTTAAAATAAACCTTTTGCCGATGTGCAGGTTGTAGTAAGTCACTAAAAGGACTTTTTGTGGGATCTTCAAATGCTAACAAAGCTATTGTGCGTTCTAGTTCACTTAAAACTCCTGTGTTTGTTTCACCGGCTTCGCTTAGATGAGATTGGGCAAATTCCAAAGCTTCTTCGATGTTATTGTTCCTTATTAGTTCGATTAGATGTAGTTGCTAAATTGTAAACAAATTACAATGTCGAATTTGTAAATTTAAGTTAATTTTATACCTGAACGTGGAAGTATAAGTACCTATCGTTATCCAAAAGTTCGGGATGTAACTGATTAATGAGGGCAGCGGCTTCTTGCATTCTACCGTTCATAATCGCATCTCGAATGTGAATTCTACTATTCAATAAATTAAGATCTATTTCTGGCTTGATGCCAGCTTCCAATTGAAACTTTTCGGCTGCTTCCTTAAAACCCTCTAAAATGATATGTAAAAACAAAGAAATATTTTGAGAAAGTGATACTTAACCTGTAACTAAATAATTCATTATTAATTTGTTCATGCTAGAACGACTTATTTCTCTCGCTTCCAATCTTTTAATCCATTCATCTCTATTTATGGGGTCGGTTTTATCTGTAAAACTCATTTTGTGCACTTCACAAAGGACTAACTGTAAATTTGCCAAGTTTCGTCGTTTTTTGTGTATAAACTTATTTGACAGTTGACGTCGTCATAATATTGACAAGGTCATTCCTTCGTAGTTACTTGCTGAGATGATAGGACTATGCTAAACAAAATTGTGGTCAAAAAGTTGTACGGTTTCCGAAATCCGACAATACGCAGGCACGTAACTACAGGGGGTCCTAGGGTGGCCTGGCCACCCCGAAAATCATACTTGCCACCCCACTGGCCACCCCACTAGAAAACAACAATAATTATTTTAATACTTAGTGGCTAAAATTTATCCTCGGATTTATCAGATTAAAAAGTAAAAGGGACATTACGAAAAATTGAGTTTTGATAAGCTGTTAAGTTAACAAATACCGCCGTGAAATATAATATAAAAGAAATATAATATCTCGGCTATTCTAAATCGCAAGTAATAAGCTAACTTAATGTTATGAGAACTTTCGTGGAACTGTTTAATTATTTCAATTTCCGGAGTATGAATTTATTTTTTGTCATTCATAAATGTGTTAGATTTTCAGTTTAGTCCTTAAAAAGCTTTTCGGGACATCGCAGCTCGTGTTCGAATTTTAAAATCGCGTTTCAAGTTATTAGTTTGTGTTACGTGGTATTTATTGTGCTTATTTTTTATGTTACCCAAATAATTGTTAACTTATACCGAGTGCCCACGATCGAAGCGGAACATAGCTAAGTAACACACCTTACATTAGCAGTTTGTTGCTCACAGTGACATAAATAGAGGGCCCCCAGGGTAGAAAGGGCCCCCGAAACATCGCTTAGTATGAAATTTCTTTATAAAATCGATTTGTGGTTAAATAAAATGAAAATTCACGGGAATGGGTACGGGTAGGGGCTCCACTCTGGATTTTGCGGGAGGGCCTATAAACTCTTAGTTACGCCACTGGGTGTTCACCAGCTTCAGCTACAGGAACGTAATAATAATCTATTGAATATCTGTTTCTATTAAAACAATTATTTGAATTTGACATATCATGGCTGTTCATAGTTTTTCAAATTATGAAAATATTTAAATTGCTTCTTCAATGTTAAAAAAGTCATTAACTAAGAAGTATTTGGTATCAACAGACTGAGGAAATAAATCTCTTTCAATAGATATCATTACCGTTCTTGTAGATGAACCTAGTGAGCAGCAAGCGGCGAATGTAATTCCCTGTGTTATTTGGCTATGTTCCGCTTTGATCGCGCTTCTATGACACTCGATACGATGTTAAAATCTTCTGATATAAGTACATTTTTGGTGGCCCCCCCAATTTTTGGCGAGGCCTCCCGGTTGCCACCCCTAAAAAAATTATCTAGTTACGTGCCTGACAATACGATGAAAAGTTGTTGAAAAATGTTTTAGTTAAAACTTCCAATTCACACGAATCCGAATATTGTGGTATTGTTTGGTGATAAATGTAGGGAATTTTACTATAAATTACAACTTTACGGCGGTTTATTTAAAACATAACGAAGGAGCCTAAGTGACCATTTTAGCATTAATTTATAAAAATTACATTACAGATTACATTAACACTAGAGCAAACCCAACGTAATCTGAACACGCCACGTGATGACCGTTAAAGTCAATCATCTTATCAAAAAACGTTATTCTTTAACAAAGTTAGCTTCGTCTATGTCCAGTTTTTTGCTACAAGAATTATAACTTTTTATAATTTCTGAATTTCATAACGGAGTATAGTATTAAAAGTGAAGACAGCTAAAATCACTCATTATATCTATAGCAAACCAAATCTCCCACCATAACCTTTTCTAATACCTCCTAGGGAACAGAAGTAAATTCTAACCTCATTTATTTACAGGCACGTAACTACTAGAATTATTGCTGGCCCACCCTTATGCCCACCCTGGAAAAATGAAAGTAAAGATAGCGAAATCTAAGCATTTTTGTAAATGTAGGAAACACAAACCTACATTCGGCACATTTCAAAAGTTAGCAATTTATTATTTACATATAAGAATCCACTGAATTCGGATGCCAATGACTTTTTAAATCTTTGTATACTGACAGTGAGTTCCTATAAAAATTTGAGCGCAAATACTGTCATGTACCTATTGCAAAAAGCTAACTTTTAAGTTCATTTCTTTCTTGGGAAGCATTCTGAAGCATCCATCGAATTTGGATGCCAATGACGTTTTTTGATCTTGTACACTACCAGTGAGTTACTATTAAAATTTTAGCCCAAATACTGTCAGGTATTTTATCAACTCCTCACACACAACATTTAATTAGTGAGGAGAGCGGGTAAGCCACCAGAAAGGGATGCCAAATGCAAATTCTTAGTTGTTAGGTCAAAAATAGTTGATTTGCCAAAAGGCAGCCCGAATACTGTTTGGGAGTTGTATGGTCTGAAAATGTTGACTTCGGCCCAACTTCAACGCTGAGTAAGCCACTGTGGAGGGATGCCAAATTTTTCGGTCGATTAATATCATCTAAATGAAAGAATGGCAAAGTGGCAACCCGAATACTGTAAACTTTGTTACCGAATATTTTTAACAATTTCATTGAAGGACTGTGAGCGCTTAAGCCAGTGTCCACGGAAGCCAACAAGATTTTCGTGTTCTGTGAGTATCATATAGCTTATCCCCAAGAGCTCAGCCTGAATACGATCACCCCGTTTTTTCTGTTAAGGGCCCACGGTCTATAATCTTTAAAAATTTCGTACTTGTACTTGGCCCACCCAATAGTTATTTACGAACCATGTGCGGGAACAGGATTTTCCCGCGTGAACGCTGTTTGAAAGCACGAGCGACGTAGGAGCGAGTGCTTTTATCATTGCGTGAACGCGGGAAAATTGTTCACGCATGAGGATCGTACAATATTTTTTGTAACGAACAAAACCGTTATCATAATTCTTAAATAAAAGTTTTATTTGATTAGTTTTGACAATTTAGGTGCAAAGCAACCTATGACTTCATAGTCAAACTTCATTCTTACGTCAAACAAATTCTTACTTTGACAGTTAATTGTTCTAAAAGTTGTTAAAAATTGATATTATATGTAACGTAATAGTGTAGTTTGCGAATTTAAATGTTCTAAAATATGTTTCCTAACATTAATAAATACACATTACTTTATTTTATTACCATTTATTAGTATTGTTTTGACAGTTTGCTTCCCGGTGTAGTAGACCGGGAAATACTGTTTCCCAGTCGACCACAGAGTGCGTCAAACGTCACTTTCTAAGCAGTGAGTACAAAAAAAATATTGGGCCCGCTCCAGGCCCACCTGATTTTTTAAAGCTATTTACGTGCCTGTTTATTTACAACAAATTGTAACGTTCTAAGCATTTGTAATGTAAAAAAGTTAATGTTATTTAAATTTTCTTTTATAATCCGTTAGTTATGTATAATAATTAGTTTCTTTTTACAAGTTAAAGTTAATTAAAAAAAATATTAGACAATTGAACTACAAGTAATTGACAAGAGATGGCGCTAGGTGGCCTCAAAATTCTTTATTTTTGGTTTTAGATTTTACGTTTCAAGAAAAAATAAAATGATTATACGGAGGAAAACTGCTTTTACTCCTAATAAAACAAACTATTATTACGTAAATAACGTAATAATTACGTAATAGGGAAGAATTTACTTCAAACGTAAAAATTTTCAAATTTGAAAGAAACGGCGGGAATTGTTTTAAACATATATAATGGATAAAGGAAAGATGAATAGTTACATTTTCCTATTATAAAAGACATTCTTTTTAATATTTAACATTAAAATACAATATTGTATTAAAAATAAAATTGACAATTGACAGCCAGTTCAGTTTTTCAAAATGTGTTCATTTATGTTCATGCCATTTATGCTTACAAACTTTTCGTATTTTGTGCATTGCGTGTGTGTGTGTCGTGGAAAAATTACTCAAAATGTCTTCCTGAATCAAGATAGAAAATTTTACAATAATCAGCAAGGTAGGATTTGACTTTTAAAAAACTTTTTTATCTTAGCAACAGGTTGCGACAAATGTTGAGACTTGATATTTGCTTAACTACAGAAAATCGGCAAATTTACAACAATTTGATTACTAGCCATTATTAAGTCACATAGTAACACTTCGCACAATACAAAATCTATAATTTATCAATTATTGTTATCTCTTACATCTTGCTATGCTTCGTCAAAATTTCATAAAACAAGAAGTTCTATAACCTTACAAATTAGTACATTTATTAACATTTATAAAATTACACTAACAAGTTTATCAAAGCTACGATACTAAGATTTTGCAATAATTTTTTCTAATCAAACAAATACAAAAATTTGTATTAAAAACTTCAGGTTGTAGTAAGTCACTAAAAGAACTTTTAGTGGTATCTTTAAATGCTAACAAAGCTCTTGTGCGTTCTAGTTCACTCAAAACTCCTGTGTTTGTTTCACCGGCTTCGCTTAGATGAGATTGGGCAAATTCCAAAGCTTCTTCGATGTTATTGTTCCTTATTAGTTCGATTAGATGTAGTTGCTAAATTTTAAACAAATTACAATGTCAAATTTGTAAATTTAAGTTAAGTTTATACCTGAGCGTGGAAGTATAAGTACCTAGTTATCCAAAAGTTCGGAATGTAATTAATTAATTAGGGCAACGGCTTCTTACATTCTACCATTCAAACTTTTCAGCTTCATTAAAACCCTCTAAAATGATATGTGAATTAACCCTTTCAGGGCATAAATCTGCAGAACATTATTTTTTGTTATAAATGGAAACGAAATAATATTTATTTAACAAACTTGGTCATCAGCTGAAAGTAAATTTCTTGAAGTACCTAGTAGAGCGAAGTAAAAGATTGAATAATATATAAGATTTTATTAATTGCTTACATATTAATTATATAGAATAATTTCGAACATTTCTGAAACAGTTGCATATTACGTATAGCGAAGGCAAATTGTTTACCTTTTTAATTACATTGCAGATTTGTATTTTTTTAAACTACTTATGTATTAAACGTCTAATTAAGCTCGTTATTGTGTGAATAATTATCTGTGTGCATACATTTTTAGGCATAAGTATTACAAAAAAGAAAATAAAACATTTTAACAAAAATATAATGTGTGCATATTTTTCTGTTTCTCTTTTAAAACGAAAATACTTTATTAAAAACAGAAAAAATATTATTTTCATTAAATTTGTAAACAACAAAAATTAATTCTTATTATTATTATAAAAAATAATTTACATAATACATAACAAATACAAAAAATAAATATATTTACACAATTAAGTACACATAACAAAATTACTTTTTTTTCAAAATTTCAGGAAGTGACTACCAGTGGCGTATATAATACTTTTTGGGCATTTCTTTAAAAAAAACAAACGTTAAGGAAGTTTCCCATGAGCAATACCTTTGTATATTTCGTTTACTTTCAAAACTCGAGTTCTGTTAAGAAAGTAAAGAAAGTAAACGAATTATTTGAGCCATTGATAGTCACTTCGGAAACAGCCTTATGCAATTTTGACGTTTTATTGAAACAAAAATATTCTTTATCAACCCTTTTGTTGAGCAACGCGTACTAAATTGTGTAAAAATCAAAAGCAAAATCAAAATTAAGTAAAAAAACCAACAACTCTAAACCTGAACTAATAGTCTTTTAAAACAATCCTCCCACGAATGAATTCAAAATCTTGAAGAATAACTCAAAATTGCATAAGCTCGTTTTTTGGTTTAAATTTCAACTCTTCAAATGCTCTCGTTACAATTTAAATCCGATGGAGTTGCTAACCACTGTCACAATGTTTGGTAGTCGTGTAATATTCCTGCGCCCGGATATAAAGCTTGGCCCATATTTGGTGCTCCCAAAGAAGCGTATCCTAATTGAGGTGGTACGACAGATACAGTCGGTACGTATGCAGACACTTTTTGGGTTGTTTCTCCATCACTTTCTGAACCGGTCGAATCGGCGTGTTGTTTATCTGAACCTCCTTGTCCACTAAAAAATAAAAAATTTTAATTATCAATTACTTTTTTAATATTTTTAACAATTGATTTGATATAAAAGGCATCAAAAATTATTATATGAGTAATGGTGTGGTGCTAAAGTGTGTTAGAACGCCAAGTACTAACAGCCGGTACTATAAAACTTTAATTTCAAATTAAATTAATTTAAAGTGCCCTAGTGTTCTCGACCAATCAAAATTAATTATTAATAATTAG
The DNA here is from genome assembly GCA_963924605.1 of Malthinus seriepunctatus. Classification (NCBI taxonomy): domain Eukaryota; kingdom Metazoa; phylum Arthropoda; class Insecta; order Coleoptera; family Cantharidae; genus Malthinus; species Malthinus seriepunctatus. Next base: position 3,785,836 of record OZ004600.1, read on the forward strand.
GCCTAATCAAAAGTTCCATGTTATAAATTTATTGCAAAAAGAAGTTAACCAAGAGCTTTATAGTACGTTTTTAAGAGTAACGACTTTCGATTTTTAATACAGAGCACACGAAATCACATCCACATGGGTTTAGGGGCTTGTAATTAATTCTTAAGCTAGGTTCCGCCAATCACAGTCTTGTCACACAAAACAGTACTTTCTCTCCTAATAAAACATTGTACTATTTTTAAATTTCGTATTTTAAATATTATTTGAGTCGACTTAAGGAAGATGAGTTTGGTACGTGAAAGAATCACCCTAAAGACACAAATTTTTAATTTACCCATTAATCAACAACTAATTCGTTAATAGTTATTGACTGGTGCGCACTAATAAAAAAATTATATTTTTTTGAAAAATTTATGTAATTTGAATACGGTTAGTGAATATGTACCTACGTACCTACAACGTATGTTGGGTGGTTGCGGATGAACTCGAAGTTTACTAATATCAAGTTACACGAGGCAGCCCGCAGGTGAAACATGATATTTCAGATTCTAGGCACTTTTCATGAAGAACCAACCATACCCGGTGTAGGTGGTCTTCCCTCGTTCAATATATTTTTATAAAAATTACAACTTTTAAGCCCAAAACTTTCATTCATTATAAATTTTAGTATTGTATTAAATTGTAATTGGAGAAACCATTAGAATATTGCTACTATCAGTTTTTAAATTAAAATGTGAGTGTGTATTTATACTTAATCATCAGTGGCGTATCATACAACAAGTGTTTTGGATGTTTATGACACAATTAACGAAAAAAGCGTTTTAAAAATTGTATATCAATATACAGGGTGGGCCACGTAACTTGTAACTCCTTAAGACTTTGTACTGCAACCCAACTTACAGATATCATTTGAGTCTAGATCAGTTCATAAAGTACAATTATATTTCAGTTTGATAGTTACCTACACTGATCCACTTTTTGATTTATAAAAATATAATTGTCTAAACTCATCTACGTAGATTAGAATGATATCTGTAAGTTGAGTTACAGTAAAAAATCGTTAAGGAATGCAAGCAGAGTTGGAAAAACTTCACAAGTAAAAAATAATTTGACTTAAACTTAAGTCTTTTTTTAAAATAACAGGTTACAAATTTCCTGGTCCACCCTGTACAATTAGTTACCCTTCCGGGGGGGTGGGCTAGTGAAATGAAAAATAGTTCACAATTGAATTTATTTAACATTCTGTACGTTAAAGGTAACTAGCTCATCACATTGGTATTTATCAGTATTGCCCTATCCGAAACGTCCATTTCACACTGACTAAGCCAGAAATTAGTGGCGTAGCTAAGAGTTTGTGGACCCTCCCGTAAAATCCAAAGTGAGGCCCCTACCCATTTCCGTTAATAATCATTTTATTTAATCACAAATCGATTTTATAAAGAAATTTCCGAGGGGTTATCCACTCTCTACAGTCAATGTACAAAAATTGAGCTGTCAACGGTAGTTATCTGAGGTCAATAGCAGCCATAGCATATGCAGTAATAGGCAGTCAACTGCAGTAAGTGTATAAATTCAGAACAGTGGTTGACCCCTCGGAAATTTCATACTAAACGATGTTTCTGGGGTCCATTCTATCCTGGGGGCGTCCGGGGACTTGCGGGCACGTTATTTACGCTACTGCCCGAAATTATAGTTTTTTCTCAGGTTATAGTACTTTCGATCAGAAGATGTCAATATCCAAAGTTTAACTCACTAACGTTTCAATGAAAATGTCCCTGTAAGTATATTTGTCGTGGGCTCTTAGAAACAGATTATTATATCGTCCCCACAATGGTAAACTCGCGATTTTACAGGAGAGCAAAAAAACAAAAAACAAAAATTTATCAGTGTCTATAAGATTCATTTTATTTCGTTTCTATGATATTTTTGAATATAATGTGCTACTTTAAGGTACCTTAAAGGCTATAATAAGAAATTTGAAAATTTTCAATTTTAACGGCCTAAAATTCAGATTTGCTAATTTACTGTATGAGCTATAAAATTGCATGGTTCCATATAAATGGTCCTAAAACCTTAATTTTTGAAACGCGACGCGAATAAAGGCATCAATGTGCTATGCTAACTGTGCACAAAAATCCAAAATTCATATCGTGAAAAAAAAGTTAAGGGTTGTAAAAGTGGGAACTTTTCGTACTTTTTTTGTAGATTCTAATTTTGTGGATTCATTTGTATAAAAAGAATTATTTGTGCCACAATTGAAGATCTTTTTTGAATTTAAAAGTAACCTTCTATTCCTGAATAAATACTCTATCAAATAAAAAAAGATGAGCTCTATGCGTTATTTAATAACTGAGAAAAACAATGTTTTTGAACGATTTAGCGCATGAAATTCGCGAGTTTATTGTAGTCAAAAACCAAGGTTTATGCAGTTTTTTGAGTTTAAAATGGCTGTATCTAAGTAACGGAATGAGATACAAATCCAAAACTTTACTATTATACTACCATTCAAATTCACTATCTAACTCAATTTCGCAAAATTTGCAGATTTGCGAGTTTACCATTGTGGGGACGAATAGTCACAACTTTTATTACGCATGATAATGGTTGGATTTTGGGTTTCTCATTTTTATTCATTTTTGATTTTGTTTTTGAAATTTTGACAATACTTTTTATGTTTTTATTCATTGTAACTCATGGGCCACCCGGAAACTTCTGATATCTCGCTGGGTCAGTCCAAAACCCTGGGTCCACAGAGACCACCAATATGTAAATTAATCCAAATAGTCAAAATAACGATTAACACCGTCACCAATTATTGTTAATAATGTGGGCTTTAAATTATTTCCTACAGCTCGTACAGGTGATAGAATATTTTGTTATTTTGTATCTTCTAAGGAACGGGTTTGAAAACTCCACATTTTGTGTTCTTATAGAAACAGCGTCGGGTGATCTTAGTGGCTATTTAACATACAAGCTCCCTTATACCATTGCACGTTTTATGAAATAACCAATTATGTACTATATCTAATAATTTATTACGCTAATGAATCAGCAGCTCATATTCTCATTTCCAAAACGGGCGGGACGGGTTATTTCAACGAACGAAAAGGAAGAAAAATGATTAAAAATTAATAGAAAAAGCGTGGAAAATATTTGCTTAAAGTAAAGGTTCTGCAACATTTGCCCAACCCTGGTATTAATTAATTGTGACACGTAAAAGAAACTACATACACATACAGAGAGGTCTAAAAGTGTGGAACGGCCTTAATAACTTCAAAACGAATAGACCAAATGGAATAAAATTTGGAGGAGGTAAATAACGTAATTTTTCCTATTTTTAACTTTTTCCAATCCAAGAAAAAGTTGTTGTAATCGAGAGAAAAATAATAATAATAAAAAAAATTTTTATTGACGTTCTCGACGTTTTGAGTCACCCTGATTCCAAAAATCGAAAAAAATTTTTTCGATTTTTTTAACCAAAATGTCTATGTATGTCTAACTGTGAGCAAAAACTACTAAACCGATTTTGATGAAATTTGATTTTAGTCACTTTAAAATTATTTCATCGGCAAACTAAGCTTTTATAAGAAATCTATACAGGGTGTCCAAAAATAAGGTGGTTATTTTGGGCGCATATTTGCAAATTTGGGCCAAATTCAATTTTACTTGGCTATAAGATAGTACATGTGAGCCCTAATTGAAAACAAAAATTTCAAATTTTTTTATTCAAAATGGCGACCCTTAGAACGATTGTCCCATTTTGTGGTGTTTCCCTTATAACTTGACCATTCATTATTATTATAAAAATTTCAAAATGGCATTGTACAGCCAAAGTATAGGGCTTTCGTTATAAAGAATTCGATTTTCAAAATTGTTTCAAAATTGCCTACCTTTAAGGGGCCAAAGTAGGGCAAAATTTAGAAATGGATTTTCTCAAAAACTGGTCCGGCCGATTTATACAGATTTGGATATGTTATAGACAACATGATTCTCTATCTAACTGTAAATTTTTAAAGACTTGTATGATGCGGATTCGGAGTTATGATTTTTTGAATGTCAAAACTTCAATAATCTCTAATTTCTTTTGCAATAAAAATGAAAACTTGAAATTGGATATTTATATTAATCCCATGAATATCTATTATTTAACACTATTTGCGGTTAACAAAACGCTTCCGGTTAAACCGGAAGTTAGAACAATAACAATTTTTTTTGGAACACTCTGTATATTTTTAAATAATTTGAAAGATCGTAAGGTTAGTTATTACACGATACCAAACATTTTATATTTTGACTTCCGGTTTAACCGGAAATGGAATTAAAAGGCTTAATTTAAATGGAACACCCTGTATATTTTTCAATATTTTGAAAGCTTGTAAAATTAGCTTTCTTAAGATATAAAATAATGTATATTTTGAACTTCAATTTATGCAAAATGTTACAAAAAAATGAATTTTTTTAAACAGTTTATAGTGTAGTCAACGAACCAAAATTTATTCTGATTTTCGGACTTTTTTTGTAACAGCGAGTTTTTTTTCTTAATCGGTCGAAACCATTCCTGTGAGTTTGTGTATAAAATATCTCAACTCCATTTTGACCGGAAGACCCTTATTCTTCGACTTTAGTGTAAAAGTTGGACTTTTTCAAGTTTCCGTTTCACTATTTTTTGAATAACTTCGCTTGTATTGGTCGGATTGGGACCAAAAAATTTTTCTTTTGTTTGTAATGAACCTCTCTTTAAAACTGCGTGGGTTAAAATAATCTATATTAATTTTTTAACCCAAAAAAAATTCACAACTGCCGTCATTAGTGAGTCGTAGTTTTTTATAGAGAACTCGAGTAATAATTAATATTACGGTATGAAACTTTAGGAAGTTGTAGCTGATATAGTAACAAATCCATATTGCAAATTGGGTCCAAAAATATTGAGAACAAAGACTAAAATTTGCATTTTGGTTCAAATTTTCTAATTCATATTTGTTGTGAGCAATTGGTGTTATCGTAATAATTCTTCCCTTGAAATGTTGGAAATTTAATGCTCTTTCAGATGAAACCAAAGACAATCACATTAGACCACGTTTTCTTCCGATTTCGTTGAAAAGAAAAATAAAATTTTTCAATTATTTACCCTCAAAACCAATTTTAGTGGTCGAAATGGTTGACTTTAAAACCAGTTTTAATGTTCAAAAATAGTTTATAGGAGTTCTTTATGATTAATTTTCAAAAATACGTAAAAGAAGAATTAAATTTCGACCACTAAAATTTGTTTTGTAGACAAACAGTTAAAATATTTTCTTTTAATCTTCAAAGAAATGGGAAGAAAAACTGGTCTGATGTGATTGCTTTTGGTTTCAATTGAAAGAGCATTAAATTTCCAACATTTCAAGAGAAAAATTATTACGATAACATCAATTGCTCACAACAAATATGAATTAGAAAATTTGAACCAAAATGCAAATTTTAGCCGTTGTTCTTAATATTTTTGGACTCAACTTGTAATATGGATTTGTTACTATATCAGCTGCAACTTCCTAAAGTTTCATATCATAACTTTAATTAAAACTCAAGTTCTCTAGAGAAAACTACAACCGACCAATGACGACAGTTTTGAATTTTTTTTTGGGTTAGGAAATTAATGTAAATAATTTTAACCCATGCAGTTTTATTGAGAGATTCATTACAAACAAAAGGAAATTTTTTTGGTCCCGATCCGACCAATACAAGCGAAGTTATTCAAAAAATAGTGAAACGGAAACTTGAAAAAGTCAAACTTTTACACTAAAGTCGAAGAATAAGAGCCTTCCGGTCAAAATTGAGTTGAGACATTTTATACACAAACTCACAGGAATGGTTTCCACCGAATAAGGAAAAAAACTCGCTGTTACAAAAAAAGTCCGAAAATCAGGATAAATTTTGGTTCGTTGACTACACTATTATACCTAAAAATTTTAATTACATTCATACAAGTCCCAGGTTCAATTCCGGACGGAAGCAGTTTTAAAAAAACTTTTTTTTAAATTAAAAAAAAATTTTTTTTTAATATTATGTAATTTACATTAACATAACAATAAATTTAATAATAAAAACAAAGGATGTGGCCATACAAAGTACTTTTTCCTATCCCTAAAATATTATAATTTTATATTTTTTTTTTATTAAAATTTAATTTGATATCTTCTAAATGAAAGTTTTAAACTATAAACTTTTAAAGAAGTACCTACACAAAAAAATACAACAGGAAAAAGTTCCTCGTATGGCCACATCCGTTGTTTTGACAGGATTTCAAAATTTTTATCATTTAAATCTTCAGAGTAATGGCATCGGGATCAATTGTTTTAAATAGCTTATTCATTTTCATCGGAAATTCAAAAACTTTCAATTTTTTTATCGAAATTTCAATTTGTAGCACATGATCCGTTGAAATCAGAAAAAATTGCTCTTTAAGAAAATATCAAAAAATACCTCCTTCGCTATTTAAAAAAAATTACCCCGATGCCATTACTCTAAATTTCATTTTATTTATTCAATTCGTTTAAAAGTTATTAAAGCCGTTCCACATTTTTAGACCTCTCTGTATACTTTCAGTTTACTTTTTGAATTTATACGGTTAATAATAATAATCATAAATAGAGCACTTTCAAGTGCATTAGAATATTATAACTGATTCGACCAATTATCTCGACACGAGAGTTCAATAAATATGCAAATAATAAGCGTATTCAATATGCAAATAGAATTATAAAATAAATTTAATTTTTATTAGTATTTTGTTTCCGTTACTTGTTACGATGATTGAAACCAAAAAAAAAGGTCAACGCAGTTTTCTAAGTAGGTGCCCATTCGTTTCGGTAAAATTTTGTACCCATCAACAACGTAGAATATTTTTAGAATATGTTGGTATGTAGGGAAGATATGTGGGTGGTTTCAAAAGAGAAAGAGCAAAAATTTTAAAGACGAAATAATTGTTAAATAAACACTTATTAGGACCTTTTTCTCAGGATGAAGCCGACAACGAAATGCGACAAGTGGCATCCATATGTTTACAGAATAACGACCCCCCTTTATTAAGCTACTGCTAATGTGTCGCATTTTTGTTATCTTTTTTTTGTCGACCACTGAGAAAATTACGTTTTTAAAGAACAAGGGTGTTTCCTCGTCCTAAAATAACTTTTAGCGGGTATTTTAACATATTTAGGTAAAAATTTTGGTAATAAATTTTAAAAGGTTTACGTCGATTTCGCTCTCAGCGAGTCCTATCGATTTTATGTTGATTTAAAAGTGTGTTTACAGTTTTGTAAAATTAATTAATCAAGTTGCTTAAGAATTATTTAATAAAAATTCATTTTATCTTATTGAGTGATTAATGCGAATGCAAATTACTTAATTAATTTTCCAAAAACATGTTAATATATTCAATAAAATGCTACGGAAAGTTCAGATAAAACGTGAAAATTATGAACTTCTGTCGTGTTTGATATGACTGTCTAAAAGGTATGAAGATAATTATTAATACTCATATAGCCTTCTTAACTCTTTTCAAAAAAAGTTGTTATAATCGAGGGAAAAAAAAAATATATTTCACTTCTCCACGTTTTGAGTCTCGCTGATTCCAAAAATGCAAAACAAAATTTAAGATTTTTGAACAAAATGTCTATAGATGAATGGATAAAACTTAAAAAAGGCGTTGTATAGCCAAAATATAGGGCTTTCGTTCTAACCTAATCTATTTATAAAATTGTTTTATAATTACCTATTTTTAAAGGGCCAAAATAGATGAAAATATGGAATTGAATTTTTTCAAAATTTCCTATGGCAATTTTTTTCGTATTTGGATATGTAACGGGCAACGCAATTATCTATCGAACGCCGCTTTTTGAAACAATTTGACCACGCAGGACCGGAGTTATGATTTTTTAAATGTCAAAAGTTAAAAAATATATCATTATTAGGGAAATTGAAAATATGCAGTGTACCTATAGCCAAAATAAAGGAATTTTGTTCTAACCTAATCGATATTTAAATTTTTTTCAAAATTTCCTACTTTTAAGGGACTCAAAATTTTCAAATGGATTTTCTTACAATTGTTAATTGCAATTGTTTTCATTTTTGGATGTGTTACAGACAACGAAATTATCTATCGAACGCCGCTTTTTGAAAAAATTCTACCACGCAGGACTGGAGTTATGATTTTTTGAATGTCAAAAGTTACAAAACATTTCATTATAACGGAAATTTAAAGCACGCGTTGTATAGCCAAAATAAAGCGATTTTGCTCTACTAACCTAATCGATTTAAAATTTTTTTTTCAAAATTGTCTACTTTTAAGAGCTAAAAATATTAAAGTAAAAATAGTGTTGTAGCTAGTTTATACCCGAATACCTAAAGATTAGAGCAATAACCGTGATCTAGTGGCTTAAGGCGTGGCTTTTGTAGTTCACATGAGGTACGGTTCGAAACTACTATCAACTACTAATTTTTTTTGTTTTTTATTGTTTAGTTTTTTTTTGCTTCTGTCTATTTTTATTTATTTTATATTTTGTTAATCATCGTTGCACCCGTTATTTTTTTTTAATATTTTAAATTAAATTTTAATAAAAAAAATACAAAACGTATGATTTGTCGGACAGGAAAATGTTCCACGTATGGCCACATCCGTTGTTTTTTCGAATATTTTTATATGCCGAGATCATAATTCCATACCTTTTAGCCACCCTTTATAGACTATGCGTATAAGCGACACAAAAAGAAATCAAGGATGATCTAACGAGATTAACGCTTTTTGTTTCGAACATTGGGCCAAGGAACTAGACTTTTGCAACACCCTGTATTAAAGTTGAATATTTAAAATGTAATAAATAATATTTATTGGTTTCAAATCTAGATGCCGTTGAAAGAGTGACGAGTAATCGGTAGGCGCCAACTAGACGCACTTAAAAAAACAATTGAAAAAAATCAAATAATTTTCCTTGAATTTTAGGTCCATTCCTGCGCTTAACGATTTGTTTATAATTATAAAAGTATCAATTACATTTTGGTCTGATTTTTAGTTATTTTTAACCAACGCTCTCGAATTACAATAACAATAAATATGGCCTATTTTTGGCCTGTAATTAAGTTATAAAAACGTTACACAAATCATCAGCTTATATTTCACTATTCATATCAAATTTTTTGGTGTCGAGTAGCGGAAGTCAAAAATAGCTATAACACGCGCTAGGGCTATTCTCAGTTTCCAGGGCATCACTCGACACCACTAGAAATAGAAATATAGCAAACTTAACACCCATAGCCTCCTCTCTACTTGTATAAATGTGTGTATTATTTGATATTTTTAAGAGAGACTTAACGTATACGCTAGTCGAAAAAATAACGCGTTACATACGATATAAGAGCGGCCAAAATAAATTTTTGAGCAACTCATTAATGTTTAGAAATAAGCAAGCGAGCGCACATGTCACTGTATATTACGATTTCATTAAAAGAATTTAATTTTAGATTGTAGTAATTTAGCCACGAAATGATAGCTTCAGGAAAAATAAATTTTACAAAAGCGTAATTTTGAGCGAACAAAAAAAATTAAAAGTGCCTTTGTGTTTCAAAATTATGCGAAGTTGAAGACACAATTTATTTGCGTGGCACAGTTAGTACACCTTCCAAAGGTTTTAACCTGGTCCCAGGGGTGTACAACATGAAGTAAATGTGCCCACAACATTCAAAGAATATTTGAATAGTCAAATTGGCGTTTATTTATAATTTCAACCGTCAACCTTCGGTTAACTAGGCTTTATAATACTGGGCCTAATTTTAATTTTAATTTACAAAAGTCAAAATTTGACACTACAGTGTGCAACGCTGCCATATCAAAATATTATAAATCTAATCTCCGGATTAAAATGTAATTCGCCTTTATGCATGCAATCGAGCGTTAGGGTACCCTTATAACACTAGGGCCCTAACGCTTTGCAGACCTTCGGACAACAATTGCAAGAGAAGCTTTACCTTCTTTTAAAAACATCGGATTATTCTTTTGAAGCACTCTGTACATGTGTACATATATAGGTAAAATATTCGAACAATATAAAAATGTTGAAATTTAAAAATTGAATTCGTTGCGTACCCTCTTTAAGTTTTTTATTTTTAAATTTCCTATTCGATTACAGTTAATTCCATTCATTAAAATAAAACACAAAAGACGCATCAAGAAACCTCTATTGGTGGTTGCTTCTAAAACCATCCCTCGCCCTGATACAAACAAGGGAGCTGTCGGTGTCGAATTTCACCTAAACAACAGTGTCTGTTCAAACATTACTTCGAATCCATCTATTTTCCCTTCCAATTTTCTCTTATACAGGGCGAGTTTGAGCTATAGACGTATTTAAACTAAGGCTACATCGAGCTGTATTTGTGTATTTGAAAAGAAAGTTGTCACTGTCGACATGCTCTATGATGTAAAAATATTTGGAAATGTACAGGATGTTTAGTTTAAAAGGTAGTTAACTTTGCTTTTTTAATGCCACACCATGTATAACTGTTTTCTCTAAAAAATTCCTGCTGCACGCGTATTGCTTTAAGAAGTCGTTCTGATGTTCTGAAGCCGTTGTTAATAAAGGAAGAATATCGAAATTTTTTTCCTGAATAATTATGACTACTTATCCCCTATACCCTGTAATTAAATAATTTCAATAATTTGTAAATTGTAAACTGTTCATTAAAGCAAAACCGATTTACTCATTTTCAAACGACTAAATATACCTCGTGTTTCTTTTTGTATTACCTTAAAGTAGCAAAAAAATATGAACTTTTGCACTTTGTGGCCATGGAGACTTTTCTTCAGTTTCGGTTAGTCATAAACTACAAATACTAAAGGACCCCGTACACTTTAAATGAGAAATTAGTGTCCATGGAATTTTGATATGTTATAGTTCAACGCCTTATGAATAAAAGGCTATAAATAAAACGGTGTAATAAAAAAAAATTTGTATATTAAATTTATAGGTTTTAGTAGTGCCTATTATCCTCATTTTCAAAATTAAAATTATCTTGATTAATAAAGAAGTTATAGGCATTTAAAGAAAATGAACTTTTTCGGTTTTTTCTAAATATCTAGAGTGCCAATAATATTTTTCAAAAAACAAAAGTACGATCGAGTTGGCTATGAAAGAGGCTACATTTGGTGTCATTTAACTGACTTCGTATCTCTTACAGTTTACGAGATTCCCATGGTGAGCATGCATGATCATGATCACCCTGTACAGACTGTCCCACTTAGCATGCTCACTATGGGGATCTCGAAAACAGTAGAGATACGAGGTCGGTTAAATGACACCAAATGTAGCCTTGTTAATGGCCAACTCCGCGCTGTTTATGTTTTTTGAAAAAATTTATGAGCACTCGAGATATTTAGAAAAAACTGAAAAAGTTCATTTTTCTTCAAACGTCAGAAAAAGTCGCCTTTGTGTCACTCAATAGGTAACGGTGAAGTTTAACTTTCCCGCCGAGGCAGGAAAAATTGTCAGAAAAGTAATTTTTGTCTGTCTAGGAGGGAAAAGTAAAATCTTAACCGCACATTATTTTTATTTTTAACGTAAAAAATGTTTTTTAAGCATTTGTAATGTAAACAATTTAATGTTTTTTAAATTTTCCTTTATAATTAGTTCGTTGCTTTTAATAATTAGCTTTTTTTACAAATTTAAGTTAATTTTAAAAAATATTTGACAACTGAACTACAAGTAATTGACAAGAGATGGTGCTCTTTCAAAAATCAAAATTTTCAGTTTTACGCTTTACGTTTGCAGAAAAAATTTAATGTTTTATACGGAGTCAAAGTAGTTTTGTGTGACTCGCCTGTATTGCCTGACTCGCTCGTTACGCTCGCTCTTCAGCTAAACACAGTCTTGTCACACGTCAAACGTCACTTTGTCTCCTTTTATAAAACAAATAACTATTTCTTTAAATGCTTATAACTTTTTTATTAATCAAGATAATTTCAATTTTTAAAAAAGACACAATAGGCATTACTAAAACGAATAAACTCAATACACAAAAGAATTTTTTTATTACGCCGTTTTGGAGATATGGTCTAAAATTATATTTTCTTAAATGCAAACCTAGTCTCAATACTATTTATTGTTTATTGCAAATCTAATTTTTTTCTCTTTTCAAAAATATAAGGGCTGATAGAGTTAATTTTTATTAGTAACATAAAATTAGAAAATAAATTTGTTATTTAATGTTAAAATATTAAAAAAAAAATCAAATTACCTTTGAAACGATTGAATAAAAAATAACAATTGAAATTAAATATAAGAATATCAAAGTAAGTGTAAAAATGAATAAAAAATTTTATACAACTTACCCCGTCAACCCTTAAATTTTTAAAAAAGGATAAAAATTAGTTTTGCAACAACCTAAAATTGAGGTTAGGTTTGCATTTAAAAAAATATAACTTTGCATCATATCTCTTGAACAAAAAATTCGTTTGTTTATTAAATATACTGGTTTTAGTATTGCCTATTATCCTTTTTTTGAAAATTTAAATTATCTTGATTAATAAAAAAGTTATAACTTATAAGTATGTATTTAAAGAAAATTAACTTTTTCAGTTTCTTCTATATATCTAGAGTGCTATTAACATTTTTTAAAAACAAAAGTAGGATTGAGTTGGCCATAAAAAAGGCAACATTTGGTGTCATTTAACCGACCTCGTGTCTCTTACGGTTTACGAGGTCCCCATGGTGAGCATGCTAAGTGGGACACCCTGTATATGGGTGATCTTGGTAATAAATTAAAGCTAGTTTTATACGGTCAAAGAAATTGTTGAATTTTTCGACCTTGAATTTATTTGACGAGTGTAATACAAGAAATTCACAACAATAAATTCATGAAGAAATTGTAAACTCAGAACTGGTTCTAATTTCTCAACAATTTTTTAGGGAATCCCGGTTACATTGGTTTAAGAGTTAGTATCAGTTGTAAATAAAAATTTAATTTGCAGGTAAATCGACGTTAGAAGATTCGTCAATTTCTTCATGAATTTCTTCGTGAATAAATTGATGAATTTCTTTGATGGTGTAAAGCTAGCATAAGAGAAACTATTTCGCAGGAAAAGTGTTGGATGAACAATTGTTGTAATGACCTACCTACGTAAGACACGATAGTTATTTCGGGGTAACCGATAAAAAAATGATATAAGTGGTGGAAGAAAAATTGTTGTACAGGGTGAGTCTGGATATATGGGCCATTCGAATTATATAGTTTTATGAGAGATATGAAAAAAGTCAGTTTACAGAACATTCTTATCTCTAAATGACGTACATCGTAAAAATATTGAAGAATATACAGGGTGTTTAATTTGAGAGATACTTAACCTAACTTTGTTATTTTAAATAGGACACCCTATATATTTTTACACATTCGAATTTCCGGTAAAATTTATAATCAAAAATGTATAAGGTTATTTGTACCCGAGGATGTACCTATCACTAACCGTTCTATAGATATGGTCACTTTGATGCATAAGTAGAGTCATTTGGAGTCTACTTTGAAGTTATTATGCTAGAACTGTAGTTAAGATTTTTCAAATCTGCTTACACCACCGACTATTGATAATAGTCAACTAACAAAATGCGTGGTAAAATTTTTCAAAAAGTCTAATGCTATCTAGAGTGATCACTTGACGCGAAATGTAAGTTTTGTGGATTTTTTTAAACGGAACACACTATATATTTTTGCAGATTTGGATTCCTGGTAAAAAGTATACGCTAAATTTGCAAAAATATACAGGGTGTTTTATTTGAAAAATGGAGAAAAAATTACATTAGAACACTCTAATTAATTATTATTTTAATTAATCTAGTTAATTTTCGCAAATTTGGCATCTACCTACCTGTAAAACATATAGGGTGTTCCAGTTGAAAAATTAGCGAAAACTTACATTTCACGTAAAGTAATCACCCTGTATAGTATTAGACTTTTTACGAGGGGTCATCCACTCTGCAGTCAATGTACAAAAATTGAGCTGTCAACGGTAGCCATCTGTAGTCAATGGCAGCAGTCATAGGCAGTCAACTGCAGTCAGTGGACAAATTCAGAAGAGTGGTTGACCCCTCGGCTTTTTATAAAAGTTTGTGACGTATTTTGTAAGTCGACTGTTATCAGTAGTCGGTGGAACAAACACATTTAAAAAATCTTAATTATAGACCAGGCAACATGGCTCCAAAGTAGACTCTGCATAGGCATTAAAGTGACAATATCTCCAGAACGATTAGGAACAGGTATATTAAACCTTATACCATTTGATTAAAAATTTGATGGGGAATCAGAATATGCAAAAATGCGATTTATAATTTACGTCTTTTAAAACCATAACCAATTTTGTAGCCCTCAACCCGTCCCTGTTTAAAACCTATCATTGACAACTCAATCGCCTTCCAAGGATTTTATTAATTTGTACGAATTAAAGTAGGTGTAAAAAGGTTCGTTTGCGGTCAAAATTGTAGTGGTTTAAATGTTGTTGTTAAGAGGAAGAACGCGCTAGCTAAAACTGCAAATTTCTAATTCTTATATTTTATTTACCACACAAGCTACTACTATACCATCTGAAATTTCTACAAGTCGTCTTTGTTTATGTTTACACACAGTATTCTTTTAGCACCGTTTGGATGTTTACTTACGGTCGTATTCATTTCATAAAAGACGCTTTAAACATAGGCAATCAATGCAAAAAAAGTTAAATTATTTATCGCTTTTCTTTATTTACCTTTTTTTGTAAATTAAATTAAAATTAGTTTTTTATTACTTTTGTTTTGATTACTAGTGTAATCAACGAACCAAAATTTATCCTGATTTTCGGACTTTTTTTGTAACAGCGAGTTTTTTTTCTTAATCGGTCGAAACCATTCCTGCGAGTTTGTGTATAAAATGTCTCAACCCAATTTTGACCGGAAGGCCCTTATTTTTTGACTTTAGTCAAAGTTTAGTGTAAAAGTTTGACTTTTTCAAGTTTCCGTTTCACTATTTTTTGAATAACTTCGCTTGTATTGATCGGATCGGGACCAAAAAATTTTCCTTTTGTTTGTAACGAATCTCTCTTTAAAACTGCCTGGGTTAAAATTATTTATAATAATTTCCTAACCCAAAAAAAAATTCAAAACCGTCGTCATTGGTCGGTTATAGTTTATTAGTTTTTTCTAGAGAACTTGAGTTTTAATTAATGTTATGGTATGAAACTTTAGGAAGTTGCAGCTGATATAGTAACAAATCTATATTACAAGTTGGGTCCAAAAATATTAAGAACAACGGCTAAAATTTGCATTTTGGTTCAAATTTTCTTTTTCATATTTGTTGTGAGCAATTTGTGGTATCCCAATAATTCTTCTCTTGAAATGTAGGAAATTTAATGCTCTTCAGATGAAAACAAAAACAATCACATCAGACCATTTTTTCTTCTGATTTCTTTAAAGATAAAAAGAAAATCTTTTAACTGTTTGTCTACAAAACCAATTTTAGTGGTCGAAATTTAATTCTTCTTTTACATATTTTTGGAAATTAATCATGAAGAACTGCTATAAACTATTTTTGAACATTAAAACTGGTTTTAAAGTCAACCATTTCGACCACTAAAATTGGTTTTGTGGGTAAATAGTTTAAAAATTTTATTTTTCTTTTCAACGAAATCGGAAGAAAACGTGGTCGAATGTGATTGTCTTTGGTTTCATCTGAAAGAGCATTATATTTCCAATATTTCAAGGGAAAAATTATTACGATACCACCAATTGCTCACAATAAATATGAATTAGAAAATTTTAACCAAAATGCAAATTTTAGTTTTTGTTCTCAATATTTGTGGACCCAATTAATCAATATGGATTTGTTACTATATCAGCTACAACTTCCTAAAGTTTCATACCGTAATATTAATTATTACTCGAGTTCTCTTTAAAAAACTACGACTCACTAATGACGGCAGTTCTGATTTTTTTTTGGGTTAGGAAATTCATATAGATTATTTTAATGTAGGCAGTTTTAAAGAGAGATTCATTACAAACAAAAGGGAAATTTTTTGGTCCCGATCCGACCAATACAAGCGAAGTTATTCAAAAAATAGTAAAACGGAAACTTGAAAAAGTCAAACTTTTACACTAAACTTTGACTAAAGTCAAAAAATAAGGGCCTTCCGGTCAAAATTGGGTTGAGACATTTTATACACAAACTCACAGGAATGGTTTCGACCGATTAAGAAAAAAAACTCGCTGTTACAAAAAAAGTCCGAAAATCAGGATAAATTTTGGTTCGTTGATTACACTATACCTGCTTTTAAATTTTGATAAAAATTAGGTTAATTAGATAAAAAACTTGGAAGGACCAATTTTGAAATTGTTATTCCTTATTTTTAATTTTACATCCTCGGGTAATAATTTTTTTCTTCAAACCTCAGAAAAAGTCGAAAAAGCAAAGTACTTTTCTCTGTCTAGACAGACAAAGTAAAATCTTTATCACACAAAACGTCACTTTGTCTCCTAATAAAACAAAGTACTATTTTCTACAGAAAAAGTACGAAAATTATAACTTTTGAGTTCTACTCAAAAGGATTTTACGATCAAATAGTTAATACAAACTTATTTTTTAATGAAGCATTTCGTAGTTAAAGAATTGTTTTATGTGGATGACACGTTTGAATTTAAAAAATATTTTCAGTATAAGAGCTATGGGCAATGAAAGTAACCACTTTTTCAATATTTTCAAACAGCTCTAATTAATAAAGTAATAATAAAAATAGAATTTTAAATAGTCCTTAACATTCTAAGAGACCATTTAAATTAAAATATACAAAAAAAATTCAATAATATTTAGTAGAAACCTTGTAAAACCTATCCTAATATAAGCATAAATCGGTACTTTCAGGTATAAACAGTTTCAAAAATTTCATTTCTTTGTTAAATTTTACGAAAGCTAATTTTACGAGCTTTCAAAATATTGAAAAATATACAGGGTGTTGTATTTAAATTAAGAATTTTGATTCCATTTCCGGTTAAACCGGAAATCAAAATATAAAGTGTTTGGTATCGTGTCAAAGTTAATTTTACGAGCCTTCAAAATATTTAAAAATATACAGGATGTTCCAAAAATTTTTTATATTGTTCTAATTTCTGGTTTAACCGGAAGCATTTTGTTAACCGCAAATAGTGTTAAATAATAGATATTCATGGGGTTGATATAAATATCCAATTTCAAGTTTTCATTTTTATTACAAAAGAAATTAGAGATTATTGAAGTTTTGACATTCAAAAAATCATAACTCCGAATCCGCATCATACAAGTCTTTAAAAATTTACAGTTAGGTAGAGAATCATGTTGCCTATATCATATCCAAATCTGTATAAATCGGCCGGACCAGTTTTTGAGAAAATCCATTTCTAAATTTTGCCCTACTCTGGCCCCTTAAAGGTAGGCAATTTTGAAAATAGACTTCTTTAGAACGAAAGCCCTATATTTTGGCTGTACAATGCCAATGGATCGCCATTTTAAATAAAAAATTTTGAAATTTTTGTTTTCAATTAGGGCTCACATACACTATCTTATAGCCAAGTAAAATTGAATTTGGCCCAAATTTGCAAATATGCGCCCAAAATAACCACCTTACTTTTTGACACCCTGAATAGATTTCTTATAAAAGCTTAGTTTGCCGATGAAATAATTTTAAAGTGACTAAAATAAAATTTCATCAAAATCGGTTCAGTAGTTTTTGCTCCACAGAGTTACAGACATACATAAATTATAAATAAATAAAGAAAAATCTTTTTTGCATTTTTGGAATCATCGTAACTCAAAACGTCGAGAAATGCAAAAATAAAATTTTTATTATTATTTTTGTCTCGATTATAACTTTTTCTTGGATTGAAAAAAGTTAAAAATTTTGAATTTTATAAAAAAATTTGTTTTGAAAATAAAAAAATTTTAATACATATTTAAAAAAAATAATTTTATAATTTCATTAATTTTTCTGAAGAAGCTTATCTAATATAAGTGAAACGTAAGAAATAAAATAAATATTATGACAAGGAGCGACGGGGCCGTGAACACTGAACACTGAACATGAAGTGCGAATGTAATAGCATCTGAAAGATAGAATATAGCCATGCTACATATATTTATCCAAAATTGTAAAACATTGTTCTACTCGAACAGATTTTACGATCAAATAGTTAATACAAACTTATTTTTTAATGAAGCATTTCGTAGTTAAAGAATTGTAATATGTGGTTGACTCGTTTGAATTTTAAAAATATTTTCAGTATAAGAGCTATGGGCAATGAAAGTAACCACTTTTTCAATGATTTCAAACAGCTCTAATTAATAAAGTAATAATAAAAATAGAATTTTAAATAGTCCTTAACATTCTAAGAGAGCATTTAAATTAAAATATACAAAAAAAATTCAATAATATTTAGTAGAAACCTTGTAAAACCTTTCCTAATATCAGCATAAATCGGTACATAATCACGACGTATTCTTCCTCTTAAGTTAAA